>JADRCD010174747.1:0-15804 GCA_019843815.1 Montemys delectorum | reverse complement strand
GAATAAGGATTATGAACATAGGTATCAAAACAAAGAACTGATATAGAGGGATACTGAAGAAGATGAGAGAAGCCATTAAAGTTCGTTAGGCAGACAAGTGGAAACAACTATATAGATAAGCAAAGGGAGTTGTTACTTGTAATAAAAATATCATATATAATACTAGACTGGAGATACTCTTTTAAATGAGTCTTCAAGACAAATATCCTCAAGAAAAAAAAAACTAGTAATGGCATTTAGAGGACAATATTACTGTGTGTAAAGAAATGAAAGATACACAAAAGTGTGGTGCAAATGCTGTGCAGTAAGGACCTCTAAACACAGCTATGTACAGGCTTTGGTTGGGATGGGGTTAGGAGTTATGAACTGAAACTGAACATAAACTTCTAGAAATTGATAACTACTGAAATATCCAAGGTAAAACTAAGGAAGCTAAGACCTACTGGATAGTTACTTAAAATGATTATATTATAAGCGTATTGTGACATACTATTTATGGATCATATCAAAGAGCTAGATGGGTTTTGTTTTGTTTTGTTTTTTGTGTGTGTGCATGTATGTGTATGTGTGTGTGTTTATTTCATTTGTTTGATTTTGTATTTGTTACTAAATCTAGCAAGGAGCACAGAGAAAGGAAGATCAAAGAGTCAGCAAGATGAAGAAGGATCTACCGTATCTAAGATGAACTGAGACTGAAGTTACACTGGGAACTTTATAATGGGACAGAAATGTGCAGAAGTGCTTAGACAATGTTCCTTTTTTAAATTATTTTTTATTTATTTATTTTCTATTAGATACATTCTTTATTTACATGTCATATATCTCCTTTCCCAGTTTTCCCTCTGAAAAAAATATAAAATAAAATAAAACAAAAACAAAAACAAATCCCTGTTCCTTAATGGAATAGAAAGATTATATATAAGAGAACATGGAGAGATTGAGAAGAAATGCTATAAGGGAACATAAAGACATGTAGGAGCACATGAAAGTGAAGAGAAATCTGAGATTTTGGAGGTGGGTACATTTAAGCTCAGAATTATATTTATCTCTGTAATGATAAATTATCCATTAGACTCTTCCTGTCATTTGGTATTTTCTTTTGAAACTTTTTCTTTGGACAAATATTTCTGTTTTGTTACTGTTACTTCTGACAAATAAGAGACACTTAAATGTTTGGATTTCTGTATTATTTTTAAATAATTAGCTGAGAGTTTATAACCCTTGAGTCATAACAATTACTCTCTACACAGAGAACAAATGAATGGGCAAATGATGTGATTTAGTGACAAAACTGGTCCTACTTTCATGACTTTGATGCAAGCCCTTTAAAAATGCCTAATTTATATTATAATTTATAATCCAAAGAAATCTAGATGTTTAGCTAACCAACACATAGATTTTAATACATACACACACACACACACACACACACACACACACACACACACACACAAAATAATGTGAAGTTTAATTACAAACCAGACTCACTATTTTAAGACACAGGGGTAAAGTGTTATTTAAAAAAAAAAAGAAATGAAAAGATACCTGTACTGGCTAGTTTTGTGTGTCAACTTGACACAGGCTGGAGTTATCACAGAGAAGTGAACTTCAGTTGGGGAAATGCCTCCATGAGATCCAGCTGTGGGGCATTTTCTCAATTAGTGATCAAAGGAGTGGTGCCATCTCTGGGCTGGAAGTCTTGAGTTCTATAAGAGAGTGGGCTGAGCAAGCCAGGAGAAGCAAGCCAGTAAGGAACATACCTCCATGGCCTCTGCATCAGCTCCTGATTCCTCACCTGCTTGAGTTCCAGTCCTGACTTCCTTGTGATGAACAGCAATGTGGAAGTAAGCCAAATAAACCTTTTCCTCCCCAACTTGCTTCATGGTCATGATGTTTGTGCAGGAATAGAAACCCTAACTAAGACAATACCTTTGAAAATGGAACTCACGATTTATTGATGATTGATTTCAGCATGCAGATATGTGTGTTCATATGTGTGGATTTGTGTATATGAATGTGTGTGCACAGGTGCAAGTGCAT
Source organism: Montemys delectorum (assembly GCA_019843815.1). Classification (NCBI taxonomy): domain Eukaryota; kingdom Metazoa; phylum Chordata; class Mammalia; order Rodentia; family Muridae; genus Montemys; species Montemys delectorum. The sequence goes on along the minus strand of JADRCD010174747.1, from coordinate 13,764 downwards.
GTGTATATATATATATATGTATATGTATGTGGTAAACCAAGGTTTATGTTAGTATTATCTTTTAATGTCTCTTCAACTCACTTATTTAGGAAAACTATAGCTGTTTTTCAATTGAACCTAGTGCTTTCTAGTAGTAGTCTAAGCCATCCAGCTTGCTACTACATATACTCTGAATTTATGTGGGTTCTAAGACTTTAACTGTGGTCCTTACACGTGCCCTAAAAGGACTTTATCCACTGAGTATTTCACCAGCAAGTCATTACTAATTTTTCATATCATGTACAAATGATCCTAAGAACAAACATCTTAACAAATATTAGTGTGACTCATCAGAAGTTTTGCATTCTAATTTAGAAACAGCTATAATTGCAACATAATGGTAAATTACTATTTCCCAGAATATGCTGCACATATTATGTCTAGGATCTTGATACATATAGGAAGGCTGAATGAAATTTTTAATTTAAATTATCTCCTTTTAAAGTGACAACTTTATATAGACATTTCCTTCAATTGTTTTAAAATAAATAATATGTAATGATCTCCAAGACTCCATAAGCAAAAATTTCTATGTGTTTAGGAATTTAATTTTTTCCATTTATTTTTATGAATAAAAAACTGTGTCTAAAGTTAATAGTCTCTTAAATGTGCTCAGGTTATATAGAAGAGGTAAGTATGATATAGTATGACTCTGTTTAGGTTTTATTAAAGTATTAAGGCTTCCATTTCATCTGCTATTTCTAAATGTACAGGAATAAACCCTCTATATCATCTATCCTTTTATGTCTTGCCCATACATCATTTCTCATTCCTTTACCTATTTCCTCCTAAATACTATAATTGACAATTTACAATCTTACTTTTGCCTTCTAGTTTAAGATATGATAGTTCTCTGACATACATTAATTTATCTCCACAGGACTGTATCTAGATCACCTTACATTGATTGGCAGATTGAACAAAATTGATTGAATGTTTACTAGTTAATCACTGAAAAAGATAAATGTCCTTCCCAGAAGCCTCTCGTGGTAAAATGGGGATTGTGTTTAAACCTAATCATTCTCCTGTATTATTGTCAATAGAAATAACTTAGAGCACTCTCCTTGGGTTAGTGATTCTTTTGTACTGAAGAGACACTGTAGGGAGTCTGTCTGAGATGGGGAATTTGCACTGAACCTCAAAGACATAGTAAGAACTTTTAATGAGCACAAGTAATCACAGATAATTGTGGGTAGGGAAAAGGATGATCAAAACCATCAATGCTGAAATGTGTTATGTTGTTGATAGACTTCTGAACTGCCTTCTCGGGCCAGGAAAACATGGCTGAATGAAAGAGTAAGATAAAGCTGCAAAGTTGGTATTGAAATATCAGGTGTGTGAGGAGAAATACAAATCAGAGCAGTCAAAAAGAAAAACCAAATGCCTATAAACCCCACAGACGCCTTACAGATTTTGTTATGTCAAATGTGACTTCCTGGTGAAAAGTGCTTGAGCCAATAACACAATTATATAAAACCCAGATTTATCTGTTTTAAATAAGTGTCTAAAGTTTTCCCTAGATCAGTGTTTGTTTTATGATTCAAAAATCCCTCTCAAGTTATCACATTCAGTTGTACATTAAAAGGGTCAGTATTTGGAATTACATATTAAAGTTATATTACAATGTTGACAAGTTGGAAGTTCAATATGGTCAGCTTATGATCTTTATTTATCCTAAGTACATTTACAAAACAAGGCACACAAGGTCCACAATGGCAAATCTAAAAAACAATTATTAAAATTCTGATTTTATAAAATGTGATGGCACTAGGAAATATGAACATCTACATCGCTGCAACTTAGACATCATTATTTCTTTCGTTTAGGCTAAAAATAGCCTACATGAAAAGATTAAATAATTTAGTCACATCCCAAGCTTCCAAAGAGACAAAATATAGAAGTTATCTCTTTAGATTCCTCTATGTATCAAGAGCTCACAGACTTTATTAGGCACATTTGTCTATTTAATAAGTGTCACGAGCCTGGTACTGGCTCATCAATATACATTTACTTTAAAGAATTCTTCTCAGGCATTTGGCCAACATTTGTAGAGGATACAAAAGCTCATTACAAACTATGAGCTGCCTAATTCTGTGACAGCTGATATTACCTCTTGAGTAGCACTTAATCTTTTTGTCATCTCTGTGTAAGTAGCATTATCCCATTGTATCATTTGAAATTGCAAGATCAGTGAATTTTAATGATACAGCCAGATAACGGGAGATCAGAGCCTTGAACACATTGAATTTCATAGACCACAATCACTTTCCTTTCCTCAAACACCTCCATCACTTCTTCCCAGAAGTTACGCTATGCATGGTTAATGTGTAAGTCACCTGTAGTGTTTGTTATGGAAGCTGTTTAAAAAAGAGAAGCAGAAGGTGTGCCTTTTCCGAAGGTTATCCTTATAATCACTATATTTTATATCATTATATTGAAAAGGACTAGAATTCAATGATGAGAAAGAGAATAATGATTCTTAACGGTATTTTTGGGAAGAGTCTGGCTTGAAATGAAGGAGTAACATTGTACACTAGAATGTACATTACTGCATTTCTTTCTATACTAGTTATGGCACAAAATTTAGAGGCCAAATCCCAGGATTTATCTTTTTATTTTTAAATCTGAAAAGATTTATTAGATTTATTAGATGTATATTCAAACTTTAATCAAAATTTTTTCTTGACTTTTATATTTGGGGAGCATAGGGCAGGGGAGATCACATCCTAATACATTCCCAGTTCTTTCTTCTTTTTTTTTCTTTTATTGAATATCTTTATTTACATTTCAAATGTTATCACCTTTCCAGGTCTCCCCTCCAGAAACCCCATATCCCATCACTCCTCCCCCTGGCTCTATGATGGTGCTCCCCCCCCCCCCCCCCCCCCCCCCCCCCAATCAATTCCCCAAAGCTGGGGCATCAAACTCCCTCAGGCCCAAGGGCCACTCCTCCCACTGATGTCCAACAAGGCCATCCTCTTCCACATATGTGGCAGGAGCTATGGGTCCCACCATATGTACTCTTTGGTTGGTGGTCCTTTCCCCATGAGTTTGGGGAGAGTCTATCCAGTTGTTGCTGTTGCTTTCCCCATGGGGCTACAACCCCCCTCAGTTCCTTCCATCCCTTCTCAAACTCCTCCAACAGGGACCCTGCTCTCAGTCAAACAGTTGGCTATGAGCATCAGTCTCTAGCAGAGCCTTTCAGGAGACTGTCACATCAGGCTCCAATCAGCAGGCACTTCCTGACATCAACAATGGTGTCTGTATCCCCAGGTGGGAGGTCCCCAGATGAGGCAGTCTCTAGATTGCCTTTCCTTCAGTCTGTGCTCCACACTTTGTCTCCATATTTCTTCCTGTGAATATTTGGTCCCCCCTTCTAAGAAGCACTAAAGCATCCACACTTTGGTCTTCCTTCTTCTTGGGCTACATAGGTCTGTGAATTGTATCTTGGGTAATCATGAGTGTGTACCATGTGTGATCTTTTGTGACTGAGTTACCTCACTCAGGATGATATTTTGAAGTTCCATCCATTGGCCTGTGGATTTCATGAAGTCATTGTTTTTAATAGCTGAGTAGTATTCCATTTTGTAAATGCACCACATTTTCTGTATCCATTCCTCTGTTGAGGGATATCTGGATTCTTTCTAGCTTCTGGCTATTATAAATAAGGCTGTTATGAACATAGTAGAGCATGTGTCCTTATTACATGTTAGAGGATCTTCTGGGTATATGCCCAGGAGTGGTATAACTGGGTCCTCAGGTAGTCTATGTCCAGTTTTCTGAGGAACCACCAGACTGATTTCCAGAGGGATTGTACCAGCTTGCAATTCCACCAGCAAAGGAGGAATGTTCCTCTTTCTAGACATCTTCACCAGCATCTGCTGTCACCAGAGTTTTTGATCATAACCAATCTGACTAGTATGAGGTGGAATCTCAGTGTTGTTTTGATTTGCATTTCCCTGATGACTAAGGATGTTGAATATTTCTTTAGGTGCTTCTCAGCCATTTGATATTCCTCAGTTGAGGATTCTTTGTTTAGCTCTGAACTCCATTTTTTAATCGGGTTATTTGTTTCCCTGATGACTAAGGATGTCCCTTTGATGACAAAGAATATTGAAGATTTTTTCTTTTTTTTTACATTATATTTTTATTAGATATTTTCTTCATTTACATTTCAAATGTTCCTCCTTTCCCTGGCTTCCCCTCCAAAAAAGCCCTACTCCCCACTCCCCCTGCTCACCAACCCACCCTCTCACACTTCCTGGCCCTGGCATTCCCCTACACTGGGGCATAGAACCTTCACAGGACCAAATATCTCTCTTCCCATTGATGACTGACTAGTCAATTCTCTGCTGCATATGCAGCTGGAGCCATGAGTCCGACCATGTGTATTCTTTGGTTGGTGATTTAGTCCCTGGAAGCTCTAGGAGTACTGGCTAGTTCATATTCTTGTTCCTCCTATGGAGCTGCAAATCCCTTCAGTGTCTTGGGTCCTTTCTCTATCTCCTTAATTGGTGACCCTGTGCTAAGTCCAATGGATGGCTGAGAGCATCCATTTCTGTATTTATCAGGCACTGACAGAACTTCTCAGGAGACAACTGGCTACATCAGGCTCCTGTCAGCAAACACTTCTTGGCATCCACAATAGTGTCTGGGTTTGTTGATTATATGTGGGATGGATCCTCAGGTGGAGCAGTCTCTGGATTGTCATTACTTCAGTCTCTGCTCCATAGTTTGTCTCTGTAACTCTTTCCCTGGTTATTTTCTTTCCCCTTCTAAGAAGGATTGAAGTATCCACACTTTGGTCTTCCTTCTTCATGTGGTTTGTGGATTGCATCTTGGGTATTCCTAGCTTTTGGGCTAATATTGACTTATCAGTGAGTGCATACCACGTGTGTCCTTTTGCAATTGGATTACGTCACTCAGGATGATACCCTCCAGATCCATCCATTTCCCTAAGAATTTCATAAATTTATTGTTTTTAATAGCTGAGTAGTACTCCATTGTGTAAATACACCACATTTTCTGTATTCATTCCTCTGTTGAGGGACATCTGGGTTGTTTCCAGTTTCTGGCTATTATAAATAAGGCTGCTATGAACATAGTGGAGCATGTGTCCATATTACATGTTGGAGCATCTTCTGGGTATATGCTCAGGAGTGGTTTAGCTAGGTCCTCAGGTAGTACTATGTCCAATTTTCTGAGGAACAGCCAAACTGATTTCCAGAGAGGTTTTACCAGCCTGAAATCCCATCAGCAATGAAGCAATGTTCCTCTTTCTCCACAACCTCTCCAGCATCTGCAGTCACCTGAGTTTTTGATCCTAGTCATTCTGACTGGTGTGAGGTATAATCTCAGGGTTGTTTTGATTTGCATTTCCCTGATGACTAAGGATGTTGAATATTTCTTTAGGTGCTTCTCAGCCATTTGATATTCCTCAGTTGAGGATTCTTTGTTTAGCTCTAAACTCCATTTTTTAATAGGGTTATTTGTTTCTCTGGAGTCTAATTCCTTGGGTTCTTTGTATATATTGGATATTAGCCCTCTATCAGATGTAGGGTTGGTAAAGATCTTTTCCCAATCTATTGGTTGCCTTTTTGTCTTATTGACAGTGTCCTTTGCCTTACAGACACTTTGCAATTTTATGAGGTCAACTGAGAAAGAAATTAGGGAAACAACACCTTTCACAGTAGTCACATATAATATAAAATACCTTGGTGTTACTCTAGTTAATCAAGTAAAAGATTTGTATGACAAGAACTTCAAGTCTCTGAAGAAAGAAATTGAAGATCTCAGAAGATGAAAGATCTCCTATGCTCATAGATTGGCAGGATTAAGATAGTAAAAATAGCCATATTGCTGAAATCAATCTACAGATTCAATGCAATCCCCATCAAAATTCCAACTCAATTCTTCACTGAGTTAGAAAGAACAATTTTCAAATTCATCTGGAATAACAAAAAACCTAAGATACTGAAAACTATCCTCAACAATAAAAGAACATCAGGTAGAATCTCCATCCCTGACCTCAAGCTGTAATACAGAGCAATTGTGATAAAAACTGCATGGTATTGGTACAGGCAGATCAATGGAATAGAATTGAAGACCAGAAATGAACCACACACCTAAGGTACTTGATTTTTGACAAAGGAGCTAAAACCATCCAGTGGAAGACAGACAGCATTTTCAACAAATGGTGCTGGTTCAACTGATGGTCAGCATGTAGAAGAATGCAAATCGACCCATTCTTATCTCCTTGTATAAAGCTCAAGTTGAAGTGGATCAAGGACCTCCACATAAAACCAGATGCCCTTAACCTTATAGACAATAAAGTGGAGAAGAGCCTTGAACACATAGGCATAGGGAAGTTTGGTTCTCTGGAGTCTAACTTTTTAAGTTCTTTGTATATATTGGATATTAGCCCTCTCTCAGATCTTTTCCCAACCTGTTGGTTGCTGTTTTGTCCTATTGACAGTGTTCTTTGTCTTACAGAAACTTTGCAATTTTTTGAGGTCCCATTTGTCAATTCTTGATCTTAGAGCATAAGCCATTGGTGTTCTGTTCAGGAACTTTTCAGCTCTGCCCATGTGTTCATGGCTTTTTCCCACTTTCTCTTCTATTAGATTCAAAGTATCTTGTTTTATGTGGAGGACCTTGATCAACTTGGACTTGAGTTTTGTACAGAGAGATAAGAATGGATCAATTAGCATTCTTCTACATGTAGACCACCAGTTGAACCAGCACCATTTCTTGAAAATGTTGTATTTTCCCACTGTACTACAGAGTAATAGTGATAAAAACTGCACAGTATTGGTATAGTGACAGGCAGGTAGATCCATGGACTAGAATTTATCTTTGATATGGCTTACCTATTAAGTACCATTCAGCATTCACTAACTTCTTCTATGTTGCATGATTTGATATTTTATGCTTTGTAATCTTCCAAGTTCTATTTCCTTTTTATTATATCTTCTTATACCCATTTTGCAGATAACCTGGAGTAGAGGGGTCTAAGAACATTGTCTCAGGTGAGTCATGTTGGGCCAGCTCTTCTGAAGCTCATGAAACCATGTGTATTCTAACACAAAACAGGACAAAGGAGACTTTGTCCAACTTCTACTTCCTCACAGGTTTGAACAGAGCAGGAAATTGGGAGGGAAAGAATTAACCAAAGTTACTCACTTATTCAAAACAGTAAAGTTGGTCAGGGCAACCCTAATGAAATATCTTGCTTCCGTTCTCATAGCTTTCCTGATCTACAGCTCCAAAGTAAAATATATTTTCAGTGATTTATAGCTTGCATCTTCCCCTTAACCTCTCCATCGTCTCCAGAATGACAAAAACCAACAGAGAAAATTTCACTGTCCCCATCTTTCTCTCAGTTTTCTATGAGCATATCTCATTGTTTTATTTGTACATAATCTAGACATATTTTTCACTGTTATTTTATTTGTAGTAAAATGTAACTTGCCTTATACATGATCACTGTATTACTATTCCATGTTTCTGTGTCATTGCTGCCACACATGACACTCTGCATGGTGTTTTTCTGATCTTCATCTCCATGTCTAAAATCTATCCCAGCTTCAAACATAGTTTAAGTGTCAACTGATCCAGAAAGAAATCATGACTTCATAAAACCGGCCACATGACAATGTAAAAGCTAAGACTCTTTTTCTTATGAATATTGATTTCATTTCTTTTGAGTATTCATCCAGGAGTGGTATGGCTATATCATATGTACACCTGATTTTAGTTTTCTAATACATTTCCACCTGTCATTCATACTAACTGGGCTAATGTATATTCTTATTATATGTAGGGGACCCAAGCCATTACCAGCACTAGTGTGTTTATTATTTTGATTCCTCTTGACAATAACCATTCCAATTGACATGACATGGAATCTCAAAGTGATTTTAATTATCATTACACTAAAAATTAAATATGTTGAAGTATTTTAAATAATTGAACTATATTAAAATATGCAGGCAGTCATGGTAGCACACTCTTATTTCAATACTTCAGAGACAGAGGCAGGAGAAATAACCCAAGGCTAGCCTTTGCTAAAAAAATGTTTCAAATCATCCCAGTCTTCGCTGTACATACATATATACGATATATAATTCATATATTATATATTGATATATCACATAATAAATTCTTTGTCATATAAATAAGCAAAGATGAATTTACCTTTTTAATGAAACTCATCGATTTCTTGCACAGAAGTTTTCTTTTGTTTATAGACAATGTTATAAAAGATGCTAAATGCGCACTCAATATTTGTACAAATGGCAAATTGGACAATTATTATCTTCTGCTAGGCCTAGGCACACAGATTCTTGCACAAAGTGAGTAACTACTCCTCCCCACCAAAAAAAGAAGGGAAAAACACTGTAGACATCTGCAAGGAGCTGGATTTGACAGACTGGAGAAGGTGACTTTCCAGTTATCTGTGCAATCAGAGCTGTTCAGAGATACATGGACCCACCATCGTTAATGAGATAAAGGCTGGTAAGAAACACTGAAATAGTTAACATCATTTTCCTCTGAATATACTAATGATAAAACATTATGTAGGTATATTTCCTTCTCTGATTTTTCTGGAATAATCCTCATTAGCTGAGAATCAGTTATTGAGTCTTTCATAAAACAAGAAAGCAGTTTCCTGAAAAACCCTTTTCTACCTTCCCAGTTCCAGTCAGCTGGGGAAGTTGGTCCCATGTCAGCTTGAGTGCAAACTCTCCCTTAGAGAAGGGAGTATTAGAAAGAGAGAGGAGGGGGACATATTGGTTAACAAAGGAAAGCCGTGTTGGTTAGAAAGAAAATTCACTATACTTATAGTCAAAACACAAAGGGAACTGGGCAAAGGCTTGATGGCTGGGAGTGTTCTGATGTCTCTGAACCTCTATTTAGTTCTCTATAAATGGATTTAATAATGCTGTGAGGCAAATACTCTGAACACTATCTGAGATAGTATTGTCTGTTATTATAAAACAAGCTTTGGTGGAAATCTTAAAGCTTTTAGTAGCTACATTAAAATAGCTGAGTTATTTTAATAAAGTAGTTTAATATTTCAATATGATAAGAGTTATTATTAAGTGAATAATCAGAAATTGTATTTCTGCTCCACAGATCTTCACAGAAGTGTTAGTTGTAACTGGTCGAAGTCTCAGCTTAGGAAACAGTTGATATGTTGAATTTTTACCAAATCAACACATAAAACCTATGCTTTTAATTTCCTGACTTTTCCAGTATGACTAATAACTCTTGTGCTGACTCCAAATGTGACTGTGTTTCTCTCCTTTCTATTTGGAAGCCTCCCTGTAATGGTTATGACAGTTTTCCACAGTTATAATTGCACTTACCAGTAAAAATAAAACATGAATGTGAGCAAAGCATCCAAAATGATCTAGATTTTTGTGACAACCTCTGACCAGCATCCCTGCACAGGTAACAGGAAAGGTAGCATCTGGTGGCAAGAGGTCCCTATAAACCTTGTCAAATGATCAGGATGCTCTAATACTCCCACATCATTGGGAGATACCTCAATCTCACATTTTAGCTACACCTCAACCTGATTTTTTTCTGATTAGTTTTTTGAATATTGAAAAGATACATCAACTTTTTCAAGACTTCTCTTTTTTTCACATTATACAAAAGGAAATAGTGACATATGGAAATCTTCTAGAGAGTTGATTTAAGTAGTACTCCCAGTTCAGCAAGCAGAACTTGTTTTCAATAAAGAAGAAAACCCTCATGCAGGATAGACTCAGCTAGTCCAATCCTTTAGGTTAGATACCAGAAGATGAACTCAGTGAATTGTGTGATTCAGTGAATGGAACTTTCAATTGCTGACTTTGTGAGGAAAGGCCCAGATTAAAAGTTATTCAAAGCGAGGTTCATTTTCTCTGAAGGAATAATGCAAATATCCAGTGAAATGCAATTTTAAGGTTCAAGTTATAGTGAACTGATTTGGGGTATAGGAGAAGACAAGGAATAGAGAAAATGGATACCTAAATGATAATGTTAGGTCTTCTTTTCAGCCTTGTCTTTTGGAAGGAATGAATCTAGTCATGAGACATAGGTAGTCTAAGTTAAAGTTTACTTAGCAAGCAAGCACTCCAAAGAGAAATTGGAACAGGGTGGCTCAAGTGGGAGTGGAGTAGCCACAGTGGATTTTGTGTTGTAGATTTTTTTTTTAAAGTTTCTTGGCTGGGCGGTGGTGGCACATGCCTTTAATCCCAGCACTTGGGAGGCAGAGACAGGCGGATTTCTGAGTTCGAGGCCAGCCTGGTTTACAGAATGAGTTCCAGGACAGCCAGGACAACACAGAGAAACCCTGTCTCGAAAAACAAAAAAAAAATGAATAAATAAAATAAAGTTTCTTATAAATTGTTATGCGTGAGTGGGGAATCACCTTCAAGAAAATTGTATGAGATATAGAAGGAAATTCACAAAGTGATATCATAATGGAGTTTGGAACCTTTGTGGAAGAAGACCATGGCAACTGTGAAATTGTCTTGGTGCCTTAATTCTGGAACATTACAGGATTATTCGAGTGAAACATCAAAGAAGTTTAACCACAAAGGATCATAGCCATCAAGGGATAGCTACCATGAAATAGCTACAACTTTTTTCCTTGGTGTCTTATATCTAGCTTTTTAGTAGTATCCCAATGATATGCATTAGGAGAGAGAGTGACAAGAGAGTATTTCTGCACATGTATTTATGTATTTTATGTTTATCTTTTATATAATTTTATACTTACACATGGATATATGCATGGATAGGTATGGGTGAGCATATTCACTGCTGTAGTTTGGATCTGAAATGTTCTCCAAGGCCAGTATGTTAATTACAAAGTTCCCCCATCATGCTTGTAGATGGTAGTAGAAATGTTAAGAGGACAAGTAAAGGGTTTTGGCTGATTAGAAGTCTATCTATAAAAGGCAATATTGGAACCTAATTCCTTTCTATTCCAGATAATTTATACAGTTCTTATATGTCAATAACAATATCAAAAATACCACATAGTTAATTATCTGAGATTATTATAGTGATAAGAAATGGAATATAATACACATAATTTTTTTAACCTTCTGGAAGGATAAATTGTGGTTAAGCTTTAGAAATGTAAAGCAACATTCCCACCTGCCCTTGTTGCACTGTGGCAACAATGTCTTTACAAAATGCCTCTACACCAAGGCCCCTACCAAAATGGGAGGGATCCCTTTCTGTACAAAATCCTCATGAGTTTTGTACCATCCCACCAACTGTCCACTCTCTCTACTATCTAATACATGAAAGGTATCCCATTGAAATAAAGACTGTTTCTACATTTTATGTGACACTAGAATTTGATGAACCTTAAGAAAATCCTTGTCAACTACACACTGCATGTGGAGGGGATTATTATTTTATTGTCATAACTGTATCCAAGCTATTAACTGGATACTTAATGATGCAGCTGTAAAATCTAAGAGTTAAGTATAAATGTGGTAGCACATCATCTTGTCCTTTAAATGTTTTAAACTTAAGGAAAGGTTGTAATCTTCATATTTGTATAGAAAGAAAAGAGCTGTGTAGTTACCTTTCTATTGTTGTGATAAAACTTCATGACCAAAATTGCTTATAAAAGAAAGTGCTTAATTGGGCTTATTGTTTCAGAGAATTGTAGTCTATGGTATGGAATAAAGACAGGATGGTAGAAACAGGTGAGAGATCACTTCTCAAATAGCAATTCAGAGATAAAGAATGCCCTGGAGATAGCAGAAGCATTCCAGAGTTGCCAAGTCCATCCCTGTGACACACTTTTTCCAACAAGTTCATGTTTCCTAGTCCTTCTCAAACAATTCTACCAGCTTGGAACCAAGCATTCACATATTTGAGCCTATGGGGGTCATGCTCATTCAAACCACCACTGAGGCTAATATTGTGAATATTTACACTCAAACAAGCAATGGTAACTGTTACAATGGTCAACTGGATACTTGCAATTTTGAAAAATCCTTCATTGTGGTATCTCCAGCTTTGAAATATTAAAGTACAAATCAATTTGCATGTGAAAAATGTTGAAATATATTGCTTTCTTCTGTATTCAGAGTCTAAAGTACTTAGAGTTTAGTTAGTATATTTGTTATATGTGTTTTCCATGTAATCCAAAGACACACTAAAGATGCCATATACTATGTGACATGATCTACTAGAAATTCTCCAGGCTCTGGAGACATTTATTATTGTGGTCAAATTTTACTTAATAGTGTTCATGTGTAATTACCTGAAGCAATGTATATAAATCATCTGATTCTGTGCCTGGCATATATTATCATCAAAATTTTAGCTTCCTAAAAAATAAGTTGGCAGCAAAACTAAAGGATACGAAACAAAATCTCCACTTCTTTTCATCTTCACCCTATTGCCATGTCAAACTATTTCAGGTGCTCAAAGGCTAAAGACTCTGGTTTCACATTCCCAAGGGCATGTGGAGGGTAATGGGATTAGTTAGTCTGGCCTCAACAGCTAATAGACAACATTTAAACACATGGCTATGATTGACCTATGTCTTTTTCCTACTTACAGAAAAGAATAACAGACATGTGAGCACAAGAGGAGACATGCTAGCAATTCTGACAAAGCTAGCTGTATCTCTCAGACAAAGAACTAGCAATGTCGAGCTGCAGAAGTCAAACTACAAGAAAATTATCCAGGTAGATAAAAGAGAAGAAAAAAACAACTTTCTAGATCCTTAAAAAGGTTCCCCAGAATTCTTGATGAAATCCTATTTAGTGAGGTTATCAGAAGCTAGAGCTATTTGAAATTTTAAAGCAATTACAACAAAAATGACTCAAAAGAAAGGTAGCATTATGATGTTAAAGCCAGTCATAAAATACTAACTACAGAATGTCAGGAGAATAGAATAATTCTTGGCTGGTTTTCAAAAATGGGAGAGATACGGTATTGCCTGAACCTGGTTATCCTCACAGGCAAGTTCACTGAACTTAACGTTCCATCTCCTTTGGGGCTAAGTTTTAGTAATCTTATGTGCAAAAGTGGAGACGTTTTCCTCTGTGCCTTAAGTTTCCTTCAGAACTGCATGCAGTTCAGTCGACACAAAATTCAAGCCACACAAGATAAACTTTAATTTCCTGCTGATTATTTAGAGTAAAAAGACTGTGAAAGCACCCATCAGCCACCTTGCTCTCCATCTGGTTATCCAAAGGCAGTGGATCTCCTGGAGTGGAGATTTCAGCATCAGCTTCATAGCAACTTAAATGACAAAATAGTACAAACTAATTGGTTTCACCCCAGACCTTACCAAATTAGAAAGTAGGAGTCTGGCTCTAAGCAAGTTGTGTGTTAGCAATGGCTCCTACCAATACACTGGAGTTTACCCTATTCCCCAAAGGGCTTCCCAGATCCTCATTCTTGTTTGAATGCCACTGTAACCCACGAAAGACTATATAACCTCTTCTAGGATACTCCTGTTTGGGCTGTACTCAGAAGAGTTCTTAATTGGGATCTATTGCCATGATGTTCAATGTTAGCAACAGCTATCAAAGAAAATAAAGAAAATGTCCTATTTTATATCATTTACTGAGTTTTAGTGCACAAACTAGTCTTTATTTCATAGCCAACTTTAAGAATCCACATGGCATCATAGTAACAAACTTAGAAAGGGGACATCACATTTAGAAATCCTCTCTCTCTGTTCTCTTTCTC
>JADRCD010174745.1:0-29170 GCA_019843815.1 Montemys delectorum | reverse complement strand
ATAGATAGATAGATAGATAGATAGATAGATAGATAGATAGATAGATAGATAGATAGGCAGGCAGGCAGGCAGACAGACAGACAGACAGACAGACAGACAGACAGACAGACAGATAGATATTTTAGGGGGAGGATCTACACTCTCCACTAGTGAGAGTTCCACACAGTGTTACTGGAAGCATAGCTGTAAGACCTCAGCCCTTAGAGGGTTAGTGGCAAAGTCCAGATGGTGAAACCTGAGGGCAGATGTGGATTTCTAGGTTCAGAAATATCTGTCCTTGAGTTCTTGTCTTCTTCTTTTGCCCCTTGTCCCTTGTGGATTGATAGTAAATGCAGCTTAGCTTTTCCTAGGCAGTGAGAAGGACTTTCTCTAAGTGGATACTGGGTCCTTTCCACTTTCCTGGCCTCCTTATGCTTAGCGTGATATGAGTTGATAGGCCAAAAGTATGAGGATGGTAGTAGGCTAAAGAGTCCAGAAACACATCAGCAGAAGATATCACACATGGTTGAGATTTAAACTTGAGTTCAGTGATCTCCTTAGTCATGCACAGCAGGAAAAGGAGCATCATCAGGATCATGCATTTGGGTTCTGTTTCTGTCTCACACAGTCTAACCCCTGAACCTGACAATCTTGTTACTGCTTCCTAAGCTGGATACTCAGGCTCTTCTTACTGACATGATTTTAGTGTGTGTGTATGTGTGTGTATATATATATACATATATATAGATAGAGAGAGAGAGAGAGAGAGAGAGAGCTTTTTAATAGTTTACCGCCCCCCTTATATTACTTGAACTTCATAAAAATAAAGAAATTCTTTTAGATTTTTCCGAGTGTGACTTAGTTTGTATTAAATACATACATATGTATATATTTTATAGTTTCTATATCTTATAGAATATTTATTATTCAATGAGGAGTTTTGCAACATTCAGAGGTCCCTGAATTTGGGAAAAGTATACCCTCATGTGTTTTTTTCATGTGATTTAATATATGATACTTGTCTTGAACTCATTGCAGAATCTGTTGTTCCTGATGCTTTGCTTTAAAATTTGGTTACTAAACTGCTACTGTTCAGGGGAATATGAAAACTGTACAAGACACCACTTATATGATATGCTTCTAAAGATGTGTATTCTGAAATTAGATTTAAGCTTATTGAGTTAGTATGGCTTTTATAAAATGAACATTTTGTTTTGGGAATTTTGTGTTACCAGCAAATTCATGTGAGAGAAATGTCATCAAATATATCTATCTATTCAGTTATTGTTATCATAACTGTACCTTCCACTTGAGAAGATATTTGAAGGAAACCTAAAACTGTAAAATACTGCCTCCATGTTAGTGGCGTTTTATAAAAATTGAGAGTAATTTGGTTTGATTAAACTCTGCCTCATTAGATTTTAATGTGCTTTATGTTATGTGTTTCAGAAACTCCAGAAAGGAACTTAATGACATACGATTTGAGTTTACTCCAGGAAGAGGCAAGTTTTAATTGAAATTATTATTTTGGTGGAACAAGAAACAAATGAGAAATTGATTACAAGTGTATGGTTGTAATTTGCTATTCAAAAATGTTTTGTCTACAAATAAACAAAGACAGAAAAAACTTGTTAATTGTGTGGATTCTAAACTACTACTCACTGTATGAATACCAGAGGTACATGTGGTGTGTACATACACATGTAAATTAGATGTATTAGCTTAACCATGAAAATATGCATGGGCTGGTAATGCAGCTTTTAATAGAAATGACAGTGAGTATTACCCTGCAAGGTAACAGACTCTGCCTTCCACGTAATTTGAATAGCTCAAGTATGTTACTTCAACTGCATGATGGCCGGACTGTTTGTTTGTACATCTCCTGAATTCCAGAATACAAGGCCATGTATTATTTTTATTTTTATTATCTTTTGCAACAGGCATAGAGCCTGGACATGCAGAACAACACCAAAAAACCTTGGTTAATAGATTTGTAACACATGGAAAAATATAGGTTACATTATTTACTGTGTCTCCTCAATAGTCCAGAGAAGTAAAAATCCGATGCTAATACATGCTGTGTTTGTAGCTCTTTTCCATGGCCTGGAGTTTCTCCTTTTTACATACATGTAAAGAGTCTCCTCAAAGTCTATCCTGAATACTTTGTAAAGTACAGTGGTCTCATCCATTCTGATAGTGTCCATAAGTTCATAGCTCTATGTTTGTTTTGTGTATTAGAGCTCTACATAAATTTCAGCTCCAGAAGGTGGAGTTGTTAAACCTTGAAATGGCCATAGAACAGGGACTTACTTGGCTTGAGAGCTAGTCAGACAGTAAACTGCCCCAGCCTCCTTCCTGTTCTCACCAGTGAGAAGACACTGGCTCAACTTCCTGGAGGAGCCAGAGTGAATGACAGACACTTCAAGAATTGGTGTGTGTTCTGTCTATATGTCTATATACATTCACGAGAAGTTGTTTTTTTAAAGTACTGTCAATCAAATAAATTACATCCTAGGCCTTAAATGTTTGTGGTCCCAGACTTACTCTAGCCTGATCGTGAGTCCTCTGTAAAAGCAAAGATTAGATGATTCCCTAAATATTTGAATTAGATAAAAATATGAAGTATCTTCTACAAAGTAAATGCCATGGGCCCTAATGAGCCGGCTAACTGGGTTTTCTTTTCAAGTGTGTCCATCTTTAATAAGTTTAGGTTGGCCTGTGAGATTGTATGGCAGCAGTCACAGTTATCAAAAGGCCATGCATTTTGTCATAATATAAACATATTGACCAGGCCATCCTGTGAATAAGATCTGCTAATTATATAATAGATGTTTCAAGTACAAGAAGGAGCATATGCTTACGGTGAGGTTGCTTCTTTTCATCCAGTTGTTTAAAATTGACTACAGCAATGAAAATCAATTTTAATTTTAAGAACTAACAAAGGAATGGATTTCCTTCTTGAGGATTTGCGTGGGCAAGCTGGTCCCATCATCACTGGTCCATTTGCACGGCCTGTGGCAGCCTCATTTGCCAGAGATGGATGAATAGTCTCTACTTTCGTTGCCAGGTGGAAACCATAGCATTGACTTGTCTGGTAATTGTCCTTTACTGGAAATCGAACACAGGCTTGTTAGGACTGGTCACCCTGTCTGTGTCACTCCTGGTGCTTCCTGCTCTTCATGCATTGTCAGTGATACACGCGTGCATATACACTTTATGTGCATTTAGGTTATCTATAAATAGGCATAGTTGTGTATGGCATAAGACAGGACGGGCACACAGACCAGTCTCTGCTGTCTTTTGAAGCCACACTCTTTTGATTACTAGGTTGTTGTATACTCTGGAACATTGATGCTAAGATGTTATGTTGTTTACCTGTTTAGCATCAATGTAGAACAAAATTAAATTTCTAGAAAACTTGAAATAATCATTTCCTATTTCTGGCCTAAACTATTACAAGTGTCTTTACTTACTTGTGTAGAAAAATGACCTCTGAATGCCATACACAGAAACAGTAGTTCCTGCCTTGTCCAGCTAGGGTTAGCCATTTGCCACTTTGGTATGATTCATCTGATGCCCAAGAGACCTGAAAATAGGACATGCTATCCCATTTAATCACCTGGGAGTGGCTACCACTCTGGCACGGGTTTAAGTGCCAGCCCTTGGTGTAGCTGTGCTTGACGTGGCCCTTTTCAGCTGCATTCTGAGAGTGTAACTGCTTGCTGAAATGTAAGATTCAGATCTTGCAGCTGCTAGCTAGTCACTCGAGGCATAAATGACTTCCTGCTACAAGCCTGTCACTCAGGACCTTCATTAGAAGGGCTTCTTGTCCTGGAGGTCTGGTCGATCTCCAGGAAGACAGAGATTCTGAGTGCTAGCAACTTCAGAGAGTCACTCTCAGGACATAACCCTTTAGTGCTCTATTCTCGAGTCTTCTCATGTGGGATCATTCCATGAGAGACCTTTATAAACTTTATTTTTAACCTTTCACAAAAGGAGAAGGCACAAGACAAGTTTACCTTGTGTGGCATTCATTGTTTAGTAAACTTTCTATGTAATCCCTGCCATCCATTTCCATTTGTTGCATCCCATTATGAAATGGGAGAAAACCACAACCCTCAGAAGCATCAAGCATATACATTGAGTTTTTGTCATTTCTGGAGCCAAGCAGTGCACAACAGTGTACGACGAGTGTGGGATGTCCTTTGGTGTGGCTGTGTCATCACCACCACCACTGATTGTATTCTTAGTGTCACACCAGGTAAAATACTTTAAATTCCCCAAACTGTGGCAAGCAGGTCTCATGTATGTATGTGCGTGCATATAGCATGCACACACAGTGTATATGTACACATACCTGTACTACTCTGTAAGCTCATTTACATAGTCGCCACAGCTGGTTGATGCTGAGGGTAGATGTCTGCAGTTCTGCTGTGCTGTTTGATTGATGCAGCAACTCTGCGGTTGGGTGCTCCTTGACTTTGGGAAACACTTATCCTGCTGTTGGTAGCCAGTGCTACTAGGTGACCGTTAGGACATCCGAAAGCCACAGAGACCAAACCATCTCCTACATTATAACACAGGGTTCTGTAATAGTTCTTTTGAGCATATTTCAATATGCTTCTCCTTGAAAAGTCTTTAGATAGAAGTTAGCAGTGTTACCATGCTCATTCATAACCTCTCAAGTAATCTTGGCTGTACTCACTCACTCGCGTGCTACAAGCCTGTTCCATCCCATCTTTATGAGATTGCCAACTCCTGTCACTTACCATTGAGAAACTACATTAATTTACCCTGCCACACTGTTGCTGTCAGATGATCAATGTTGTGTTAAAGGAGTTTCTTAATAGCACACATTTAAATAGTTCATCTTACTAGTCCAGCAAACCCATGGGCTGTTTGTACCAAGAAAAAGGTTGTATCAGATCCTACCCATTCAACCTTTGCTATAAATTCTTAACTCCACAGCGATGAGTGATTGAAAGGGATTGATGGCAGCTAGAATTAACCTTGGCAAGAGAGGAGAGCAATGTCATGACAAACACTTTGGTCTTCTAGCGTATACTAGAGGATTAATTCATATGGTGACCAGAGAGGAAGTTTTTTTGCTTCACCAAAATGAAATATTTTTACAGTAACATCTGTTAAATGAAAAACAAAGTACAAATTACTTGTGGGAAAATATACCTCATAGGATCTGAATAGATGGATTAGAGTCATGTGGGTGATTTTAGTAAATGAAATGTATTTTTTTTTGTATTGGGCTGGGCTGTTGATTTATACATTCTGGTTTCTAATACATATTCATCTCACATTTGGACAGATACAGCAGATGGTGTGTCTCAGGAGCTCTTCTCTGCTGGCTTGGTTGACGGTCATGATGTAGTTATAGGTAAATTGATTTTTAGTATGCAGTATCATTTTGTTGATATATCAAATAGAAATGTGTTTAGAAGCAAAATCTTTCATTAAGGAATAATTCACTCTGAAATGTAAAAGAGAATCTTCATAAATTCTTATGTTTATGTGAAATTACATTAAGAATCATATTTAATTTTCTTCAAAGGTGTCTTGTGTATTTCCCTCCCCTTTATGTAAACATGATTTATCTTATGAGCTATTATAAGTATCACAGAGAACATATCATATCGTAGTTCTGCATTTAGGTTGGAGCAGGCCTTAAAGAACATTCAAGCCCATTCATTTGTTGTACAGGTAAGGAAACAGATCCTTAGTAAAGTTTTGTGTTTCTCAGATCCATGCAGTGGAGTGTGCAATCCCTTTACTTTGAAACCCTGGATCTTTCTACCATTCATCTTTATTTTTTTTTCTGAATTAAAAAAAAAATACACCTGCATGTAGTTAGGGAAGCTCATGTGAGCCACACACGCTGATAGAGCAAGCAGTGGCAAGCAGAGCTATCAAGGACTGGGAGGTAAGAAGTCGCTTAGCATCATTTGAGAAAGCCTGGTGTGGTTGCTTCTGCTTGTTCAACAGCTCCATGCTCCCTTGGAAACAATGAGTCTATGAGAACTGTTACTGTGTATTCCTAATAATGATTGCGAGATGAGGTTACTTAATATCTAACCTCTGAATCAATTGTAATGACATTAATAAGATGTAGTAAGGTATTCTTCAAAAATAATTCTTCAAAATATTCTTCAAAAATAATGTTTGAAATTCTGTGTTGTTTGTTTTGTTTGAATTGTATCTGTTTCGAGACAGGGTATCTATCTGTGTAGCCCAGGCTGCCCTGGAATTTGCCATGTAATCCAGGCTGGCCTCAAACTCACAGAGATATGCCTGTCCCTGCCTCCCCAGTGCTGGGATTAAAGGTATATGCTGTTATGCCCAGTTTCCTCTTCCACTTTTTAAAGAATTGAGTTATTCTCATAAGTCTTTGCTCAATGATGGTACAATGTGTGACTCGGGGAGTTTGAGGGAGATTAGCACATCTATCAGAATTGGCTTCTATAAACCTGGTAATATAGATCATTGAAAAGTAAATTTCTGTATTTTATTTAAATGAGGATACACTGGGTTATGGTGTAAGTTATAATTCTGGCTAAAAACTCAGTATCACTGTCCTAATAAAAAAATGGCATGACAAATGCAAAGTAGGGAAAATAAATTCTTATGCATTAATTATAAGCAAAGTGGAAACAGTTAAAGCTCTCATTCCTTTGCCAAGTAGTAAGTTCGTAAGGAGTCATGCTATATTCTAAGTAAAATTTACATAGATACATGCACTTATTTATGTTTGCATGTGTTTGTATCCCTTCAGCCATTTTTATCTTTCAGACTTTCCTTTACCGTCCTGTTAGGACTTCTGGACAGTGGAGTTCTCGCCTGTTTTCTTAGAATGTAAAGTGAAGACCCAGAAAAAAACATCAAGCCAACTTTGGTTCCTTTTTAAAAGTTCACCTCTGACTTCTTTCACTAAACCTTCCAGTTCTTTGTTTAGAAGAAGAAGGGAAAAAAACCATAACTTTGTTTCTTAGTTTATCCAAAGAAAGAATGAGAATAGTTAATTTGAAAATCAGAAAATCCAGGATGTACTGAAATATCTGTATTCCTCAAAGAGAACTGTGCTCCATGTACTAAGCAGACAGAATTAAAAATCAGTTGCTCAAGTTCAGGTGGAGTTTAAGACTCTTTAAATACCCACTAATGCACCCCTGTAGGAATGAAATAAAGAATAGAATTGTAGGAAAGGGGGTAGTTCCTGTTCTTTGTTTTGTTTTCACTTACTATACCAAGAAGTGACACATTGAAACATTGAGGCAAGAAGCGACACATTCTGACTTGCCTGGAAGGACTGTATATTAGGGGATTGAGTATTCCTCTTGACAGGCATTTTCAACTATTTTCCATAAATATGCCACTTAATAAAAGTAATATGACATGAAAAAAAAAAAAAAGAAACATTAGCCACAGGGCTGATGCTGCACCTCTGAGCCTCTGGAGGTTAGGAGGTTAGAGGTGTGCACCGCGGGCAGATGGTCCAATCAGTTCTGTGTGGTAAAGGGGGCAGGTTGATTTAGCCTCTGCTGTACAGATGAGATTCGGGAGATGTAACATGCAGTCCTTGGTGATGGGGCTTCCTGACTCTGACAGCTTGTCCTTGTCCAGGCATTTTAGACAACCTCAGAAAGTGCCGATTCCTGTGCTCTTGTAGGAAACAAACAAACAAACTTACTGTTTTCCCAAAGCAGTAGGTGTCATTTTATATTTTAGCAGTTGATTATTCAACAGATAAACTATATCTACCCATGCCCCCGCTAAGCAGTCTCAGGGATTCTCCTCTGTTTCCCCTGTCACCCTCTCCACTTCACTACATATGACCCAGCAGCAGCATCTCAGAGCTCATAGTTTCACATCTTAAAGAGTTTCTCCTTTGACATCTTAATAGAGCTAGTTTTTTTCAATGTCTTATAAGAAAATTTGCTTAAAGACCCATCTCTGCCTTAGTTTCCTTTCTTACCGTAGTCTCCAGCTAGCAAACTCCAGCCAGGTTTTGTCCTTCCTCTTCTACTCCAGCTGTTACTGTCAAAGCCACATCTGGAGAGGACCAAGCTGACAGTGAGGTGACAGGCACAGTGTTAAATGCAACTGGAGTGGAGTGAACAATGATCTGAGAGTGGCTGCCACTTCCCTATGTCTGGTTAATTACCTATCTGTTGTGTTTTTGTGTCCCAAGTATAGGCTGTAGAAGGGACGAACTTCCTCCATGATCAGCGTGCCTCATTGGGCTTTTAAATGGACCCTTTCTTGTTCCTCGTTCTCAGGAGTGAGTTCCTTTCTGTATTTTACTGGATTCTCTTCATCTTTCTGACCCCTACACTCTGATGTATCCAGGAAATCTAAGAGCATCTTTCTTCTGTAATCACTTGTTCTTTTGGCATATCCCCTGGCGTGGTATTAATCACCTTGGTTCTTTAAGTTTCTGACTCTGAACCTTCTTTTGCATTGTAAACGCACAGCCAGATCCCTTTTTTTTTTTTAAATCATCTTCCATTCAGAGGGCAGTCAACTTCTGAAATTTAATCGTCAGTCTCTAAAATGCAGCCCTTAGCGTTTCATCCCACCTGACTTACAGCCACATACTCACCTCCTCCCCCCCCCCTTTAAAAATCCTCTTTGCTCAAGAGGACACTCACTATCTAAAATTTAATTTTCAAGCTCCAAACTGCAGGCTTGGTGTTTCCTCCCCACCTCCCAACAGTGGTCCTTCTGTCTCAGGGTGATGTTGATCTGTCTCTAGGCTTTCATGACAACACATGACAGTTATCCTTCACTTTTCTTTCTTCCAATTTCCAAAATGCAATGTGTACAGAACCTTAGTATTGCTCATTGCCTCGGTCCTGTTTGTTGCTGTGACCAACGGCTGCTCCCCCACCCCCATAAAAACAGGATGATGAAGGGAGGGTTTGTTTTGGTGTGAGGGGGTACAGTCCATCCTGACATGGAAGGTATGTCAGAGATCATGGCAGCTGCTGCATGTGACTGAGTCTGGAGAGACCAGGAAGCCGAGTTCTTGGCCCTAGGTCAGCGGTAGCCCTGGAGCTCCATCCCACAGATAGTATCCAAAAGGCTGCACGACCTCCTCCGGTGGCTGCGGATATTTAAGTCTATGAGCCTGTAGAGGATCATTTCACACTCAAACCATAACACTCTATGCTAAGTCCCTCTCATCCCCCAGCCCAGTGATCCTCCCCATGTCTTTACTGGCATCTCAGATTCTGCCTTGGCCCCTGCCCCTTGTTTGCTAGAGAGAGGTAAGTGAATTAGATCAGACGTAAAGGATCATGTGGTCCCAGATATGAAGACTGCTTCCACGGCCCAGCTCAGGCACACTCACGAAGGAAAGGGAAAGTAGTGGTAAGAAGGAAGACGCGGAGGCTGTGAAGGCTTGCCTGGGATGTGATGGATACTTTGGAGTTCAAAGCAATAATGGATATGCAATCTCGAGACTGTTCCCAAAACCACTGAATAGTGAACTCCCACAGGACACGTTTGTGCACGAGTCGCATCCCAATTGAAAAAATTGACCAGATTACACCAATGCTTCAATCAAACCTTGTAATGGGTTTCTACCCACAGGCCAGAGGCATGTACCCCTTCCATGTATATTCTAATCACTTCTCAAACCCCCTCTCTTCTCTCCACTGTGCACACACCTGCCAGCTACACCAGCCTGTAACACCAGCAAACTATACTTGCCTGTCCTCCATGATGGCCCTTCTGAATGCTCACATAGTAGGCTTGCCCTGTGCCTCTTGATGCTTTGCCAAATTGCCTTCCCTGTCTCCCCTACTGAAAATGATGTCACTTTCTCAGCTGTCTTCATTGCTTCATACTTTCTACTCTGTTCTTATGCAGCACATGTTTTTCACTTATGTTATTATTTATAGAATTTCTTCTTGAACATAATCCTTCCTTCCTTCCTTCCTTCCTTCCTTCCTTCCTTCCTTCCTTCCTTCCTTCCTTCCTTCTTTACCTCCTTCCTTATTTTTAGATAGTTAACAGGTAACATCTCACTATGGGCGACCCCAAGTTTGTGATCCACCTGCCTCAGCCTCCCAAGTACTGGCATTACAAGTGTGCTTGACCATGCCAAGCTAAACATTAGTTTCTTAAAGGCAGTTGATTTTACCTGTGCTCTGGACCCTGATCGCTGCTGAAGCACTTCGCTTTTTTTTTTTTTGTTTTTGTTTTTTTCAAGACAGAGTTTGTCTGTATAGCCCTGGCTGCCCTGAAACTCACTGTAGACTAGGCTCGCCTCCAACCCAGAAATCCGCCTGCCTCTGCCTCCCAAGTGCTGGGATTAAAGGCATATGCCACCACCGCCCAGCAGCGCTTGGCTTTTAGCAGTGAATTCCCCTCAAACATGTGTCCAAAGCTCTGTTCTGATCTCTACAGCTATCTCAGAACCTTTTCATTAGAAAATAATCCTATTGAATTGATTATAGTGGGATGTTGTGAATCTTATTTTGATGATAGTAAAATTCAAGTAGCCTTTACAAACTGAAGTAAGCTTATATGAGAGAGGCTGTATAGAAAAAAAAATAGCCTTTTCATGTGGTATTCTTCAGCTTCTGTGATATAACATAGCTAACATTTAAATAGATTTAAAAATCTGGGTTTTTTTTTCCCATCAGCATTTCTCCTTTGAGTTGGGCAAAATGCTTACAGTAGCATGAAAGAGCTGAAAAAGGCAGTGCCCGTGGGACGGAGCAGTGGGCGCCATGGCTTTTACTACAGCGGAGCAAACACACATTACAAAAGTCTGATTACCTAGCTGCAGGGTAATCTGCCTGGAGAGGGAGCGCAAAGCTTAACACAGCACAGTTTGGATGGAAGGAAGGCCAGGTACGGCACAGAACGGCTGCTTTCATGGAGAACAAGGGCACTGCAAAATTCATGCACTGTTCATAGGCGGAAATCATAAACCCACCTCTGTTATGCTTAAAGTTAGCACCACCTTAGGCAGGAAGCAAGCAACATTCTCAGGCCTTGTGTAAATAGACACGCATAAGACGGCACTGCCTTCTGGCTGGCTGTTGCTTAAAAAAGTAAATTCGTGAGGTGAAAATAAAGTAGATGATATGCATGTATAAATTTGCTTATCTTGTCTGCCTCAGTTGGCTATACAGTGTAAATAGGCAAGATTGGAGTCCTCATTCCAGTTATTTTAAAGAGGATTATCAAGGGAAACTGATAGGGAGAACTCAGAAAACTCCCCTCTCACCCCTGAGGGACAGTTACCCATTGGAAAGGAAGTCTCCCTTGGAGGTAGGTGGCTATTGCAGAACCACATGACTTTCTCTATATTATAAAAGTAGGTCTAAATTTTGGGCTGGACTTGTGCAAGGTCTTTGTCATTTTCTTTAATGACTTTTGGAATCTCGCCAGCAGGATAAAGGAATAGGGTAGAGTCCCTAAGCCAGTGTGTTTATAAGGCGATTGCAATGTGCCTCAAAGCTGTCCACCAGCAGCCTGCAGGGCTCAGTGCAGAGGCCAGGGACCTGATGCCTGAGCTGAGGGAGTGGAGGCTGGTGGGCCCGTTCATGTGTGAGCAAAGTGCCTGCTGATCGCGGTCATGAGGGTTATGTGCCACCCTGCCTGGGTTTTCTTTAAGTGGATTTTGAAAGCAGATGTTAGAATTTCTATCTCTAAAAAGGGAGCCATGTTTCTGCATCCTTTTATGCAATTTTACTCTGATACATTTTGAGCCAAAGGACATTATCACTACAATGAAGTTTATTTTAATAATGTTTTATTGTTCTTTAATACTTAATATTAATAAATAGATATGGCTTATTTGAAAATATATCTATGTCCTCGTAAGTTGGCTCAGGACTTTGAGAGATATTGTCCATTATTTTCTGAACTAATCATTCTCTGCAGAACTCCATGTAAAATCAGCTTCCTTTGTAGGAGTCCGCAGATGTGTCTGCTCCTCCGCCAGCCCTTCACAGCCATAAGCTGGAAGACAAGCCAACCATGTAGAGAGCCTCAGAGATTGGGTTTTTACCATTTGGGGACATGTGCCTCTCATCATGCCGTACATCTGGTACTCTTTCTGGTGCTGGGACCTGTCTTCTCAGTCATGGGCTCTCTCATACTTACCACTCTGTATGGTGGATAAAGAAATACACGTTATCCCGTTTCACATGAATAGATGATTTAGGACAGTAACATCCCAGCCCCTTTAAAGTGAAATCATAACCGACAGAGCTTTTTTTTTTTTTTTTTAAATTAGGTATTTTCTTTATTTACATGTACATTTTCCCTTTCCCATTTTCCCCTCCAAAACAAACAAACAAACAAACAAACAAACAAAAACAAGAACAAACTCCTTTTGCCTCCCCCCTCCCAATGCCTGTCACCCCACCCTCTCCCACTTATTGGCCCTGGCATTTTGTTTGTGTTTGTTTGCCTTTCTCTCTTCCTCCTCCTCTCCCCTTGTTCTTCTCACATGACTTTTAGAAAGGAAATTCTTTTCCACTAGGATGTTCTCGACTTTGGCTGTTTTGGAGAGCCCAGACAGTGAGATTCCTGTATCACAATCTCATCTTACACTTCTTACAGGTGTGTACTTCCGGGCTCCAACCTCAAGTCCCAGCAACAGGAGTCCTGGGCAGAGAGGCTGGGGATTAGCACTGTTCATAAGCATCTTTGGTTCATCGTGTTCACACATGGCCTTCTTTACTTTCTGTTCGCAGCATCCTAACTCGGTCCTTCTTCCCTCACTTAATCTCCGTGTCTTCACAATGTCATCATTTTCCTTCGCTCTTCTGATTTGCTTGGTTATCTTGTCTGCTTGGAAGCTGGTATAATTTTTACTCTAGTGAATAGTTACATTTTTACAAAATTAAAACTAACATTGTCGGGAATGGAGAGATGCCTCAGTAGTTGGGATTGTTTTGGTTTGTTTTTCTAGAGGCTCTCTAGTCAATTCCTGGCTTCCATGTGGCAGCTTGTTTAACTGCCTGTAACTCCAGTTTCAGGAAGTCAACACCCTCTTCTGACTTCCTGGACCACGAGGCATGCACACATTACAGAGACACACATGTAAGCCAAACACATAAATTTATTTTAACTTTACAAATACTAACATTCCTACTCATGGCATAGTAGACCCTGCATGGGGTGTCATCTTTTGTTTTTCTAGGTGATAGTAAACCATTTTAGGCTCCAGAGTATGCAAGTAGCAGAACCTTGGATCCCTTGCGAACATGTGGGGAGAGTTCACAGCTGTTCTCCATCTCCGTTTAGCATTGTGCAAGTCTGTTCTGGGTGATCAGAAGTGTCGAACAGTGTTGGATTTCCATGTCAAAGCCTGTAGAAAGAGTGAGATTCTCTTACATTCAGTTCAGTGGCATTTCCATGGTTTTTGCTGATACTGAATTTGAGTGAAGAAAGGTTTTTCTGAACAAAATAGTCTGTGTTGCACAACCATGCGATTTTTAAACACGTAATGGTAGTTTTCAGTGAAGAAGATATCTTCTTACATACTCTGTGGGTTTAGGCAGCTTTGGAGACAGCTTAAGTAATGTCAATAGATGTAGTCAAATGGCTCTTGATCAAAAGTTATATGTTGCGGAGGAAGTGGCTGGAGAGATGGCTCTGCAGCTAAGAGAGCTGGCTGTTCTTCCAAAGGGCGTGAGGTCAATTCATGGTGCGCACCAAGATGGAGGATCACAACTCCAGTTCCAGGGAATCTGAGGCCCTCTTCTGGAATGGGGCATAGACCTACATATGGGCAAAACACTTGTATACACACATTTCTAAAAATAAAATTTAAAAAACAAAAAACGAACCAAGAACAAACCCTCTGTGTTGGATTTAATATTCCAGGGAATCAGGCATTGCTATGCTGGCTACTTTCTTTTGTTACTTTTTTTTTTTTTCTTTTAATAAGCCAGTAGTAAACGCTGGACAGTTAAATATGTCACAGATTCTGATTTTTACCTAAGCACTACTGCCAGTTCTCTGTAACTCAGGGCTCCTGGCTGTCTGAATACCCCCTTTGCTCATTAAATGTAAGAGTCATAGCACAGGGAGGAGGTCTATGCTGCCCGGGCCCCCACTGCACAGACACGTATACAAATGCATTTTTTCCGAAAGGACTGACTCTGGAGAAGAGGTTGCTGAGCTGTCCTTCTGATGGATGGGCATCATAGAGTGCAACACTACCTTTCAATATGTACACAAGTGCTATTTCTAGGAAGTTCTCTATAAACTGACATGTTATCTCCCTAAAGATATTGTTTCTATATTACAAAATTATGAATCCAAACAGCAGTAAACTACACTGTAAACTCTGCTTACCAGTTAGCATCGCCTCTTTTTATTTTCTAGGGAGATAGGTACTGTCTGTAGAAAATCCCCAGTAGAAATAGATTCCAGCTAAGATTTATCACATAAGTGAAGTAAGAGCTTGCCAGTAGATTAGTCTGAGTCCCCAGAGTCCTGCTCTTTTTGGATACTTTAAGTTGTCCTGTTTTAATCAGAATGTTAATCTACCTCTTAGTTCTAAAATCAGATATGTGTGAAGATTATGCTCAGTTTGTCCAGACTTTCTGACTCATGGCTAAGCCCCATATTGTCAGTCTTTTCTTTTCTTTTCTTTTCTCTTTTCTTTTTCTTGGCTGGAGACACAGCCGTGGGTGCTGGGAACTGAACTCTTACATTTTTGGTTGTGAGCCTAGCCTTTTAAAGCTGAGCCATCTCTCCAGCCTTAGTCTTTTCTTATGACAAGGACAACTTTCTGATAGAACTAATTAAAGTAGATTTATTTGGCTAGGGAAACTTAAGTTTAGTCCTTGTGGTAATATACCTTTTAACATCACAAGGTGTGTCAGACTTAAATGAGTCATGTTGAATTGTTCATTTAGTAGACCATATCCATCTTTTGTGGTCGACTATGTATGTGTGTATGTGCGGGCGCACATGCTTATGTGCGTGTGTGTATGCATGTGTCTGTATATAATGTGTACCTGTTTCACCAATCTCTGGGCTTACATATAGCTATTCCAATAATAGTACAGGATTCTAGATATAAACATGATCTGTTGTACTTATTAATAGTCTGACAGGTCTTCTCACCACCAAGTGAAATTTCACTGCTATTTTTTAAACCTGTCAGTGTATCTTATGCAAGATAAGTAAATTCTTATGCAACAGGAAATAAAGCTATTGCTTAGCCAATCAAAATGCAATTAAGAAAATAAGACCACCCTTTTTTGGGCTCAGTATTGGTTAATATCACTGTGTTGGAATCATATCCAATTTTATTTAACTTTTACCTCGCATCCTGAATTCTATTACCATTTTTGGACAAAGACCTTCTTGAAGACTGTAGGAAAACCTAACTCTTAATCTTCTCCCACACAGGTTTAGTATCCAAGAAACAGTGTGTAAGAATGCTATTGACCCTGAATTCATTTCAAGACAAAGAGACACTTTCCTGGTCACTTTCCAACAGATTGACCATGCCCTTTTCATTAGACCTGTGCTCTTCCAGTTATAAAAGTCACCCTTGACACACATTGTTCAACAGCACAGGCTGTATTTGGTAACCTATGGCGTCCCCCTCACAGGGCTGCTCTTCCTGTAGGATTCTGTGCTTGATGAGCTACAGGAGTATTCAGTGGGAAACCATAGCCCAGAAAGCATCCCAAGTCACATAGCTGCAAATTCCTGGGCCTGGCTGTGCATCCTTCAGCCCAGAGCTCACTGCAGCAGACAGTGAAGCAGCTATCTATTCATTTGACTTGGAAAACATTTTTTTCCTACTTAATTTCTTAACAGTAAAATGCCTTCAACTGTTAGTGAGTTTATTTAGCCGTGAGATACACATTACTGAAAATGAGGCTATCTTATACAAAGCATTTTTTCAGTAATAGATTCCTTGGAGGGCTAATTTATAACCGGCTCTTGAGACTTCTTACCATCTTGTATTTGTTGGCAAAGGCTCTAGAAAGCAGCATACCCATGACTTAATTCTTGCTTGGTCTTCCTTTGCTATGGGTGGCTGTTGCTTCCTTACACATCTTTTCATAGTTTTTGTTTTGTTTTTAGGGTTTTTTTTCTTTATTTCTTTCTTTCCTTCTTTCTTTCTTCCTTTCTTCCTTTTATGTCTTTTTGCCAATGGTCCGAGTCATAAGATAATAGCTACATAAAATGATACACTACTTCTAGAAATAAAGAACAGCTTAGAAGACATAGTTTAGATTCTGCTGCTTTTAAGACATATACAAATGTAATAGATTATGTTGGCTAATGGGCTCAGCCCCTGGCATAGCAGGATTACAGGGATTGTCAAGACTTCTTTGAAAAAGAAAATTAAGAGTTGTGCTTAGTGTTTGAAAATGTCTATTACATATATATTATGGGTATGATCAGTTTAGATTTTTTTCAGAGTGTATTTTTTATGTCAAAAAACCTATACTTAATGTAATTCTGAACAGTGGCCTCACGTTGCATTAGCAATGACAGCTTAGTTTTCTAGACATAGTGTGAAATATCAATGCAGTTCAAATATCTTCAGATTAAATAGTTAGCCACTATGAAACAATTGAATTCTACTAGGAATTCCTGTCTCAGGGGTTCTTAGATTGTCTATGCACTGCTAGTGAGCATGTGGTGGTCTCACCGGCTCCCATCCTTCCCCCAAGAGATGGCTCAGCAGTGTCACCAAGTAGCCTGTGGAAGCCAGTGCCCACATCAGCTGTGCTGCTTCCAGAAGCCCTCATGGCGCTACTGTTCCTGGTTGTATATCCTATCATCTAGAGCCGTGTAGCTATTCAGTGAATAAAGCATTTCACTCACTCTGCGCCCAGCACACCCGGTGCACAAAGCAGCCAGAGTCATTACCCTTGTGCAGTCCTCAGTCTAACATGAGAGCGGGCATTCAGTAAGCCAGCACACGTTTTACCTCTGAGACTGCCAGCCACAAGCAGTGCCATGATGAAGGAAACACTGTAAGTTATAAAGGCTGTTATAGAGTATAGACAGGGGCCGCACTTGGAGTTAGGAGCAAGGAAGTCCTTCCTGGGAGACATGAGTGCTTGAGTCTGTCTGTGCTGAGCATATGTGCAAAAAAAAAAAAAAATGGACTCAGAATACACAGTCAGAATGGCCTGTTCTTATAAGCAGAGGGAGCCGGGGCAGATCACCAGGAATCTTGCAAAGAGCCACCAGTCATAATGACCTGTAACCAAATCCAGTTGCTCGACTTTGAGACTTTGTATAAAACAGAAACTCTGTTCCTTCCTTGTTCTTCTCCTA
The DNA here is from genome assembly GCA_019843815.1 of Montemys delectorum. Lineage (NCBI taxonomy): Eukaryota > Metazoa > Chordata > Mammalia > Rodentia > Muridae > Montemys > Montemys delectorum. The sequence goes on along the minus strand of JADRCD010174745.1, from coordinate 11,893 downwards.
TAAAGAAAAGCAAATTAATATTTCCTTTAGACTCATGTCATTATGCAGAACACCTTAAGCTGGATCCCTTTATTGCATAAATGAATGCAAATGTTTATTCCATGAACCTTGTTTTTATTGACTAGTGTTTTTTACAATCCCATATATGTGTATAGTGAATTCCACTTACTTCCACCCCACCCTCCTCTCTCATCCGCTCAGTCTCCACAAGTCCCTTTTCCATGTTCATGTCTCTTTGTTTTGTTACAACTTACTGATTTTCAATTGAACCAATGATGTGACCTTGGGTTTGGAGTTAACGGTTGGAACTTGGTAGCCTCACCATTGGTAGGCAACTGATGACAACACCTGTCTCCCACAGACTCCATCAGTAGCCAGTCGTTTGGCATAGAAGGTAGGGCCCCATGAATCCCTCCCTCAGCACATGATTGGATGTTGGCAGGTCCAGTCTGGTCCAGGGCCAGTGCAGGCAATTGCACTTGTTGTGAGAGTGTGCTTGCCATGGCTGCAGCATACCCTCCAGGTCACTTTGTACAGCCCTTCTTTCCATTTTCCTGGTCGTCCATGTTGCTTTCTGACACGTAGGGGGTGAGATGCAGATTTCCTGTTTGGGGGCTGAACACTCAACCATCACTGTTCTCAGAACCTTGAGCAGTCCCGAGTCTCTGAATGTAATCCCTTCACTGCGCAGAGAAGCTTCCCTGGTTAAGGACCAGAATACCCTTTGTCTGTGGCTTTAAACATGAGAGGGAAAGGGACAGGGAGGGAGAGAGAAAGAGAGAGAATCCCCTTAGGGCTTAAGACCTTCCCAGCCATGGGAATTTTGACCTGGCTTTACGGTACCAGACATAAATTCCCTCCTGGGCCACAGGCCTCAGATCCAACCAGAGAGCAGTTTGCTATCCTGAAACATTCTTACCTGGCAAGTTGTAATCGTAGTTCATAGGGTTCACTGTAGGTAAGACTGTTGATCTACTCCCCCTCCACACACACACACGCATACACACACACACACACACACACACACACACACCACGCACACACGCACATGCGTGTACACCCGAGACAGCATCCTGCATATCACCTTCAAGCACTGGAAACTGCCAGCATAGAGAAAGCTTCCCTTTCAGTTCCAGCTCGACTCTTCTATATTTTGCAACCAAGGTGTGTGGTGTTTTCAATAGAGTCTTATGTATTTCATATGGGCAACCAAGAGGAATGGCAAGAGCCTGCATTGTGTGGGGAGCATTTTGGAGTCTTTGTTTTTTTTAACCAACAACTAATAAAGATGTGTCTCCCAAAGCTGGTATTTCTAGAACCAGTAATATCTAGGCATGCAGAACATCTCTATTATAACTTATTTTTTAAACTTATATCTTTAATTTGCTTAACAAGTAATAGATTTCTATGTGGGTTTTCCTCCATACATTCTTTGTTTGGAGTAACATTCCCTCTTATTTCCGTCAGCCCTTACTCTCATCCTGCTTAAACCTCTCTCTTTCCAGTGATCTCCCTCTCCACTTTCATGCCATCTATGGTCTGCTATGTCCTGTCTCTTAAACCACATTCAACACCCGTCCCCTGCCCCCAACCCAAGTCTGAGGCAAGTCAGAACCACAGAGAGACAGGAATACAGTCCGTGAAGACTGGAGAAACTAAAGCAGAAATGTTTGGATTTTCTAGATTCTCTTGTGTTTGAAAGGCTTTGAAAACTCACTGCTAATTTAATGTTTGGGGACCCAGAAGAACTTGGGAGACGCCATTCAGGAATTCTCTATCCAGTTACTCAATCAAAAGGAATTTGGAGTGTTGAGAAAAGAGAACACACAGGCATTAATTGCAGATATTTTTCTTTACATTAATTTGTGACCAAAGGGCCTTCATGTATATTGCCAAAGAGAATGCTGTGTATTTCCATTTCTTATTTTCACATAAATTACGGTGTGGGCTGAGGTAGCACCATATATACACATGGACTATTATCATCATAATAGAGTACAGAATGTATAAAATATTCATGTTTGTCGAGTCAAAGTAAACCTGCCATTTCAAGTCCATTAATTGCAGTAGAATTGAGCGAATTTTCGGGGACTAACACTATAATTACAGAGATGAAAGCGAGCATTCAAAGGAATGCATGTTCAGAATGCAGGCTCAGTAAAATAAGCTCATGTTTTGCACCCCTTTGTCCCAGCCGACTGGAAGCGGCGCTTGGGCCAAGTTTGCTTGTGATTTCTGGATTGTTTATGAGTTGGTAAAGGTGTCCGGTCTCACTAGTCCTTCCTTTGTCTCTATCTTTCCTTCAACCAGCTTTATTCTCTCCGCAGTGCTTTCAAAGGAAAAGGCTCTGAATGCTTGTGAGCTGTAGAGAGATGAGCAGTACATTTCAGTGGCATAGAAACAGCCACAAGGACTGTGGTCTCCGTACCTGGCATTGTTAATTCCCTGAATCCAGGTGGGCTCTGGTGAACTCCATAACCACCTCATTGATTATTCATAGAACGTGTTGCTGTCAGCGTCTCGAGTGGCCGCATGGCCTTCCATGCTGTGCTGTCTGAGGATCCTCTACTCCAAGCTCTTAGACCCTGAGGTATTTCAGACTTGAGAATAGTATTTCAGACTTTTAAATATTTGCCTATGTATAACGACATCTTGTAGATGAAACCCCAATCTGATCCTAAAATTCATTTATGTTTCATAGTCGCTGTACAGACATAGCCTGAAGGCAGTTTCTTTCATACAATATTTTTATCGCCATGTGCCTTAAGCAGATCTTCAAGCTTCAGTGTGGTGTTTCCAGCTTGGGGCATCCTGGCAGTGCCTGTAAGGGTTTTGAATTTGGAGCATTTCTGACTTTGGATTTTCAGGTTAGGAATGCTCAGCTTGTGAGCTTTTTGTGCTTAACTTTACAATAGCTTCATCTTTATGTAGACTTTTGGAGACTCCGGAAAAGACCGTGTTGCTCAGCGAAGGAGCGCAGCCTTGGGGATGCGGCAGATCCCATGACCCCTGTCACTCCGCACGCACAAGTCTGCAGCTTTGTCCAGCTCTCTGGTCTTCAGGTCCTTCTGTACTCAGACTCCGGGGTTTTACAGAGTGCTGAGCTACATACAGCCTCTCAGGCTGAGACAAGTGACATTTTGTCCTTTATGTTTTAGGGCCAGTTCATCTGCCTCTTGTACAGCCGTTGGACAATCTAAAGCAGAATGGTGCTTTTTGCAACTACAATAGGCAGAAAGTGCCAGCAGCGGGTGGGGAGGAGGTCTGAGCTAACTGCAGACTGGCTAATCACAGTGAGCATCAGGTATTTAGTGCTAGAAGCAGTCCATTTTTCTTCCCTGCCCCCACTCAGGCTGGAAGGTGGTGTAAAAATAAGAAGAAAGTATGCTAAAAAGGGATGGGCAGCTAGGTAGGTTGCTCTAAGCTTCCATCAGTGTGGGTGACGCCGAGACACCTCCTCTTCAACTTTTCTGATTTTATCCTGTGCACTTTGATCCTGCCCATGAGGACCACCCATGCACACTGCTGCAAACTCCACAGGAGAGGGGAGCCATGCTAATTTTGTCCTTGGGCTCACACTCTGAGCCCCACGCCACTTGATGAATTACAGTTCTTTTGCCAAGGCTTTTTTTCTTGCCCAGGAGCGGGTGATGGGAATGTCCAACAGCTTGCAGGGACTTCGTAGCAAATATGTATATTTTTCCTAAGGAATGGCTCTTAGAAGCTCCCAAATACCTATCTCCTCTGTCAAGTCACTGGTCTGGGTTGACCTAGCATCCATTGCTGAATAAACCCTGTACTAGTGCAGGGTTGACATCCCTGTGACCCTTTTGTGGGGCATCAGCCGTATTCACTGCAGGCCTTGAAATCTTCTCTCTAAATAGTCTTAGCTCTTCTAAAATGTCTTCCATAAAACACTCATTCTAGGTGTAGATGATTCTTCAGAGAATTTATTAGATCACTTTTAGGTTATGCCACATTGGCAACACATAGCTTTCCGAGATGCTATTGAGATACATTATTTGCAACCCATTTTCAAAAGCGAAGAATATTAAAGAGGAGGAAAAACCAACATGCGCCTTAAGCGGGGGCTTGTATTTCATAGGTGAATGTCTCACACTTGACAGGAGAGCAACATCTAGTTTGTTTATGTATTTTCCTTTGGATTCTGCATGCTATGTGTTCTTATTTTTAATCAACAAGCCTCCTATTATGGTTGGTGCACAGTTGGCACTTCGTTTCTGATTGTGTTGTTTTGTTCCATTCTCTTAAACTCCATTTGGTATGCAGGAATTCATCCTTAATTATATATTATCGGCTTTCCCCTGACTTGAAACCATGACTCCTTTTGTTTGAATATGTTACAAAAAAAAATAAATAAATCCCAGACTGCAAAAAAGGTGATTTTTTTTCAAAATTACTGCAGCCCACATTTTCCATCTCAAGTCTTAATTTAATCACAGTTCTCACAGAAACGAACCTAGGCAGTCTTAATTGAGTACCTCTGTGCCTGAGGAATACTTTTCCTCTGTTGGCATACCAAAATTGAAATTCGTGCAGCGTTGAGTTTTTACCACAAAGATTCCGAGCCACTGCGTAGTCGATAACCCACCTGCATCCTTTCTTCTCCATGCTCTGATTCCAGGGAGAGTCACTGTCACTCGCTTCTCTAGGCTTTTTGCTGTCATGCAGAGGTTTTACTCTTAGAGCCCAGGGCTCCAGTCTCTCCTATACACGTACTTTGCTTGGCCTGGACAAATAAGATTTTGGAATTGATTGCCAGTATTTAAAAACTAGGACAGATAGTTGATGGAAGAACACAGCCTTGGCCAACCTCAGAAAACTGAGGAGATCCAAATGCACTTCTGTCTCTCCTCATCCATGGGCAATGCTCTTCCTGGGCCCTCAGAGACAACTCTTCAGTCTTATAGAGTGTGTTGGTGCTAACTGGTGTTGCCCCTGTCTCTTTCTACACACAAAGCATGCCAGTCACACAGGGTTAGAATACTTTTAGAGTGGGAACCAAGTGTGGTTGTTCCGGCTGATGAGACTCCAGGTATTAGAATGTTGCTCAATAGCTTTGTAACGATCCCTCCTTTACATCATTGGGAGTTTTCAGTATTCCCAGACATCTGGGCTAGAAGAATAACAGCACGGGCTTCGTGGTCTAACTTTGGAAACCAGTTTATAGCAGACTGATGGACTATGAAGTTCTAAGCTGTGAAGCTGTCCCCCTAAGGAGAAGGAAGGAAGATCTATGTTTCATGAGGATTGTTTCAAATGAGGGCCACTCCTCTTCTCACAGTGTCTCTTATACAGATCCTTGATGATTTGTTAATGTGAATGATGTGTTCACTATGGGACTGCTAGGGTTCCCATCCTAAAATGGAAAATTGAAGTATTCACCTACATACCAAAGCCGCGTATCTTCATACTGAAACAGCAGTGATGTGCGTGACCTGCTGTTCTAGCTTGGGGATGGCTATGGCATCCTCGTTTACGTCCTTTATTGCTCCTGGGGCTTCTTATCTGACCTAACTCCAAGACCCCTTCCACCCCCATTAGACGCAGTCATTTTATAACGTTACCTTCCCATTTCTGCTTAGGTGGATCATCATTAACTCAGGTCAGCATCCACTCTGTAAACCCCCATCCGAACTTTTAAATGATGGCCCAGGCTGAGATACTCCAGTGTTAGTAACAATACAGGCAGACATAACCATTAAACTAATGATCTCTCCTTTTTTTGTTTTTCTAATGTCTACCATGATAACTTCTATCACTAGGGAAGTGTATATGGTAGACTACTTGTATTTTTTTTTTCAGCAATAGCTTACTTGGCCATTATTATACCATTTAAATAATCAAAATGATTGTGTAGTTTAGCAGACTTTAAAGGTATTTTAAAGTCTGCCAGACGTGTGTATCACAATCAATCATTTGTTACTTTGACCACCTATGTACTCTCAAATGACCTTACTCAAAAGCCCATGGAAGACTTTACCATGGAACCCCATCACCACCCAGATTTCTCATGTGCCATCGCCACTTTGGACCCCATTTGAACACAGTAGCTTGGTTAGAGTGTTACTTATCCGTGTCTTTGTTCCGAGGGAGAGGTCACGTGAGGGAACTCAGTAAGTTTCCACGAGCAAAGGGGGTTTTGCTTGCTTTGTTGACTGTTTCTCAGAACACTAGAATAATAAAATATTTATTCAATAAATATTTGGTAGATGAATGAATGAATTACTAACTTGACTCCAACACACAATTGTGCACATTATAAAGATAAAGGGGGCCATTTTTGCTATTGGATTTTGTAAGTCTTAATCAAATTGCTGGCATTTACTAGCAGCCAACGTTGGGGTTCACATTTGAACTGTTGAGATTTATAGACTAGGCAGGGTAGGCATTCAGAGTTTCCACCTTCCAGAATTATTTCTCAGAAGCCAGAAGTTAGATGTGCAATCGTTTTTTACTGCATTAGCCAGGCAAGAATGAATTCATCATTTTTATCTCACCATTCCTCATTAAAAGACTAATGCCAATATCTCCCACAGAACAGAGCCAACTTTCAGCTAGTGTTAAAGTAAGAACTTAGGTGTACATTTGAACAGCACACGGTGGACCTATGGCGGATTAACTCCTTGGTAATGGAAAATATATACGTCTGAGTGACCTCCAGCCAGCCAGAAATAAATCCTGTGCATAATCTTGCCAGCCTGTCAGTTGACCATGAACAGGGCCCTCGTTTGTCTTAGGGAGGCCTGCAAAGCAGGTGCCCGGCCCTGGCCGGCTTCTCTGTTGTTGTTCCAGGAAACTACATCTTAGATAAGCGGCTGAAAGCTGTCACTGTCATCCTTTGTCACGAAAGGAGACCTGCCTTACCTGAGTATGTGGTGGAGAGGAGCTCTGCTCCATTTGGCCTCTGATAGCTGTTTAGTTGGTCTTTGAACTTCCTTTTGATTTGTTCTGAGGCTTCTGATTCTATGCACCTTTTCCGTCAGGTCTCGAGCTTTTACATGAGGCTTTCTCTTCATGTCAACAGGAACTCTTGAGTGTGCTGTCAAGAAGGTTGTAGCGTGTTCTATGTACACCTGGCTGGGCAACCTTGATCCTGAGGTTTCCTCTCTTTAGGACCCTGTTTCTATACCTGAGAATCTAATGGGTGATTGATGTGTTTTCTTTTGACTTCACATTTTCCTGCAGTTAGCAAAACTCCCTGTCTATAATGTATGTGATGCAAATAACCCTTAATTGGAGTAAAGTGATTATTTTGTTTTTATTTTTGTAAAAAAAAAAAAAATCCTGTCTGTCTGTTTCTCTCTCCCCCCCCCCCCCCCCCCCCTCCCCCCCCCCCCCCGTGTGTGTGTGTGTGTGTGTGTGTGTGTGTGTGTGTGGTGTGAAAAGTTGCAAACCTAAAGTTCTTTTGAGTTTCTCTGACTATCTATACTGAGAGCTGAATCTTTAGCTTGGCTGTACTACCACCATCATCCACGGCCTCTAGCTATCCCCTCGAGAAACTTCTCTTGGGTTAAAGTCCACCTTCTATTTAATACCTCGGGTTTGTTTCTTCTTCTTATACAAAAATGGGATTAAATCAGTACAACTGGTTCCTTGGGGACAATGAATTGGAAGCATTGGGCAGCATCAAGATTGCCACCAGACGCAGTCTACAGGATCGTATATCCTTGGTGTCATTCATTCATGGGTAAAATTGTAGGCCAGAGCTGATTATTTGTTACTATGGCTACTCCCCTTGTAAAACACATAATCAAGCAATCAAGTAGCCTATCCGCTCATCTCCTCCTGAAGTCTTCTAGAGGCATTTTTTTCTCAACATCCCTAAATGCTGTCATTCTTAAGGTGGTTTTAAGCATTCGCATGATCCCTCAGGATTTTATATATATAAACTCCTAAAATTGATGTTAAAACCGTGCTACCTGTACCACAATCATCTGCCCTCCAGGTGGTTTCCCCGTCGTGTGAATAAGGTAAAGGCTTTTCACCTAAGGAATTTCAGGTCTGTTCTTCCTTTTTTCCTGCAAACAAGGAAAAGACACAGAAGTAGCAGCAAGAGAGTAATCCCCAGAGCAGCCTCACCCTCCTACAGCTTCCCACGGAGCCAGCTGCCACATCTGGAGTTATTGAAGTGTTTGGAAACTCTAGGCTGAAAGGCACTAAAAGCAAAAGGGTAGTGTTTTATGCTGACGATTATTAATTCCAATTCTGTCTCAATTGTTCACAGTCAGAGGACATGGAGGGCTCCCCTCCCTCCCACAGTCCACTCTCCACCTCATTCTCCTCACGGTGTTCCAGGAGCAGGGTCAGCTCTCCTTCGAGGTACACGAGTTGCCTACCTTAAGGTGCATTTAGTTTGCTTTAAGAATGGGAATGTCTCTCTGAGAGGTAGCACCAATTGTAACTGGCCCTGCAAGTGCTGGGAGCCAATCTGCATGCATTAAAATCCTGTGTAGTTCTCATAGGCTGTGTGACTTTGGGCAAGTTGGTGTGTCTTTCTGTGCTTCAGTTTCTCTCTTAAAAAGAGGACTATGCTAGCTCAGACCTCATACTGTAGCTGCAAGAACTTAAGCACCAGCAAGTGTGTATTGATAATCATTAAGATTAGTTTTATTTCTTCTGGCAAACTTTTATTATTCCAGCATACAAAACTCTTCAATGGCAGAATAAAGAGGTGTCATTCACACACTCTCCCAAGTGGTCAGCAGCAGCTGATAAAATAAATGAAGATCTCACTGAGGAAGCATAGGAGAGCGTTGGGGAGTCATTAGGAGGTACCATTCAGTGGGTAGCTCACTGGGCATCTGAGTGACCAGCTTTACCTCCATCACCAGGCAGCTATGAACAGAGTACATCAAAGAAAGAGAAAACGGAGTGTCTAAAATTGTGTCTCAAAATGGGCATGGCATGTTTTGATTAGGTTCATGGTAGTCTATAGCCCTCTCTGGTTAACTTTTCTGTGCTCGCATCATAGTCACTGTGGCTGCTATGAAGGGGAGCGGTGTGATCAGAGTGTAAGAAGTGGATGCACAGCATAGACATAGTGTTGTTCTTCAGGGGTGGTAAATCTACATCTGCCCACTCTCTCCCCACACATTCAGTGTATGGGGTTATGTGATACGCCCAAGCGAGGGCCAGTGACAGAGGTTTTCACTTTATAATAGAATTCCACCAGCTGAGACCTGCATTTTTTTCCCATTTTTTTTTCTGTCCTTTGAACCTTTGTGAGTTGTAGCTCACAACTTTTTGGTTGGTTTTCTTCCTTCCTTTCTTTCTTTTACAGCAGGAAGGGAAAGCCAGATCAGCCCAGAGTTAATGAGAACTTGCTGCCTTAAATAGCATCAGAATAAGCAGCTCAGGCTTGCTCTCTCTCCGGCTACACACACAGCCCACAGCCCTGGTTGCCCTTTTCACTGCTGTCAAACCTTCTTCTGATTTTTATTCCTCAGTGCATTATTGATGATCATCCCCAAGTCAGTATCTCTTTCCTGGCTCCTCTTCTGTTTGGACTGCCTGTGTCGCCTCTTCCTATTGAGCCTCATTACTGCACACGGCATGAGCCTCCTCAACCACATCCTCCCACCACAGCATCCTGCTATCAACAGCTCTGTTTACCTGAATACTGAACTGCCTGAACCTCCTGGTGTAACCTCATGGTGTTCCTTCTTCAACTACTCCCTCGGCATAAGTGATTTATTTATTCGTGTGTGTGTGTGTGTGTGTGTGTGTGTGTGTGTGTATTCCCCAAATCAGTGTGACACCCATTGCTCTCACTTTCTCATGTTACTAGTCGTAAAAAGGCTCTTTCTCTGTGTAGGATGTCCAAGGCTGATGCAGGAGAATGGTGTCTTCTATTATAGCAGTAATGAAACTCTGAAATTCAGTTTTATTATCTTTCTGATGTATATGAGAAACTTGTGGTATTTGAGCCTGATTAAACACATCATGGTGTTTCTGAAAGTTCAGCCACCCCCTACAGAAATTCTGATATCATGACAAAAGTTATAATTATTCTCCCCTCTGTGTGTGTGTGTGTGTGTGTGTGCATTTGTGTTGTACTTATTAGCATTAATATATGCACCTGTGCATATGGTTCACATGCCAAAGAGTATGTTTGTATGTGGAAGTCGTGGTTTGACCACACATGTCTTTCAGTTGTTCTCCACTTTCTTTCTTTCTTTTTGGAGCCAGATCTTTTGCTGTCCAGAGTTCATTTATTAGCTGGGTGTGTTGTTCAGTGTGTTTCAGGGGTGTCCCTGTCCCTCCACCCCTACACTGAGCTCCGAGATTACAAATGCCTACCCTCACACTCAGCTTTTCTGTAGATTCTTGGAGAATCTAAACTCATGTCCTCAGAGGACTACTTCCAAGAGTGGGTTCTCTCATAACTTGTAGGTTTCATGGATTGAACTCAGATTGTCAGGTTTGCCAAGTGCCGTTGTCCACTGAGCTATCTTGCTGGGCTTGAGGGTCATCCGTCCTTATGCATTATGGTTGGTACTGAGTGAATATCTCCATTTCCTAAGGCCTGGAAACAAATATGCTATTAATAGTTATTCTAATATGGATTCTTTAAGACTGTGCATTGGATTACTATTTAGATAACCACTCCTCCTACACACACACACACACACACACACACACACACACACACACTATTTAATGTTGTGTAGTTACCAAGAATTCAATAAGGAAAGCTTGTGGCTTCATTTAAGATGCACTGCTGGGTAATCAGGTTGTAACAGTGTACTGTGGAAAGGCGTAATGAAGGAAGATCGGAACTTCCTTCTATCAACAATTTCAAATGTCAGATAAACAACTTTCTCCAGATCACGGAGAAGTACACCCAGCCCAGCATGGAGATAAAAGGGCTGAAGTCACTGATCCCAGATGCCTCTCTTCCATCATGAGGGCACATTAGAGCTCTTCTTCCTCTGCTACACGTCTTCAGCAGAGAAGCAACTTAGTTCTTTCCCAGGAAGAAATCTTTTCTTCTCGAGTTGTTTAGTACCCTTCAACACACACACATACACACACACACACACACACACACACACACACACACACACACCTCCAAATCTCCTGCATTGTTGTGAGCACCCAGGGCTTCCCACATGCTAAGCCTGCTTTGGAGCTATGTAGATAGAACTCAGGCTCAAGCACACAAACTTCGTCTAGGCTGGGCTGCCAGCTTACACCTGTAGCCACTTAGCTGTTCTCTATTGCCTTCAAGATAAGAGAACAGTATCAGAGGAGGAAAAGATGCCCCGATAGAAGACTTATCTGTTCAATTAAGGCAATGAACATAATGAGGTTTAGTGCTTTCTCCATGAACAAATCAAGTTGCCCCAACTATGCTTAGTTTTATTAGAGTGACTGTCCTGTGCTTAGGGGTGTCTAAGGATGTATCAGGAAGGGCTGTCTGAGAGAAAGTCCACAGACAAGGATTTCAGTACCCACTTTAATTTCCATTATCTTTAAATATCAGATTCTGCGTATGAACGAAAACAAATGATGTGTTCTGTGTCTGATTTACTGGATGTAACGTGATGGGCTTTAGTTCTAGCAGTCTTTCTAATGACATGACTTCATTCTTCTTCTTTGGCTAAATAATACTCCGTTGTGTGTATATACCATATATTTATTCATCTGTTGATAGATCCAAGCCATTGTGAAAAGTGCTTGGCTGGGCAGTGGTGGCACACACCTTTAATCCTAGCACTTGGGAGGCAGAGGCAGGCAGATTTCTGATTTGAGGCCAGCCTGATCTACAGATTGAGTTCCAGGACAGCCAGGGCTACACAGAGAAACCCTGTCTCGAAAAGACAAAAAAAAAAAAAAAAAAAAAAAAAAAAAAAAAAAAAAAAAAAAA
>JADRCD010174744.1:13079-33707 GCA_019843815.1 Montemys delectorum | reverse complement strand
GAACCACCTAGATGGTAAGACAACTGGTTTCTGGAACTAGATGGCCTACAGAATCACTTGGCAGCCAAGATGGTCTCAGAACACTGACTCTGTGAATAGTAAAGAAAATTTATTCAACATTGGGGGAAAAGAGGTTCCATTGACCCCAAATCTATCATCAGGCCTCAATTTTAAAAGAAAAAGGGCCTGAGACCTTGATCTGCAGCTGCACCCAAGCTGCACCCAAGTTCTAGGAAGAACCACATAGCTTGTCTCCGCCCATACCCCAGAGTTACTCCCTACCTACTCCTGAGCAACAGCCAATCAGGATTAGTCTGGTTGTTCCACTTGTACTTTCAGACCATTTGTGATTGTTCATGGTTTTGCCTCAGAGCACCCACCTGTCAGCTTACAATGGTCATTCAATTAGAAGATGCTTGCCAGGTTAGAAACCTCCTTGCTTGTTCGCCATTTCCTATAAAACCTTGTCCCACTGAGGGCTCAGGGCTTCATATATAAGTATATATGTTTGTCTATATGTATGTGTGCAGGTATACTTGCATACGTACATGTATGTAAGCAAACATGAATACTTGTGGAGTTGATTGTGTAAGCAAACATGAATACTTGTGGAATTGATTGTGACAGACAGTCAGGCCATGCCAGTGTGTGTGTGTGTGTGTGTGTGTGTGTGTGCGTGTGCGTGCATGTGAGTGTGTGTGTGCATGTGTGTATATGTGCATGTGAGTGTGTGTGTGTGTGTGTGTGTGAATGTATATGTGTCTGTGCATATTTGCCTGTATAGAACATTTTCATTCTTTTCCCGTCTTTCTCTCTGTTTCACAAAGTGTTAACCAGCTGCCTGGAAGAGAAGGGAGGCTAGTAATCAATCCTTTACCTAATCACCCAGTGTTAGCAACAAGTATCAATAGATCCAGAGCCTGCAGCTCCTGGTCTCAGAGTAACTTAAAGCCAAGATAGGCACAAGTTACCATAGAAAACAACCCTACTCTCTTGCAAGACCAAGTCTTGCCCCCACCTACTCTCTTCCCCCTCAGCTGCTTCAGAGAGGACCCAGCCCAAGGCTAAGCTCCTGGCATGTGAACATTCTAAATTATATTGAGAAAACCAGGTCTGAGATGTTACCAAATACACCTCACTGAATGAAGGGTGCAACACCCTTGCCTAAACCCCACAAAGAGAAAGATATCTAATAGTACAACAGTGACAGTCCCACTGACCTGTCGTCTGAGAGTGTGTGTGTGGGTACTGTGCATGCACGCATGTGTGTGCACATGTATGTGTGTGTGAGAGAGAAAGCACATGTGAATGTGTATGTGTGTCACATATATGTATGTACATATGTGTATGAGTGCATCTGTGTGTGAGACCACATGTGAATGTGTGTATATGTGTATGTGTTTGTGAGTGTGAATGTGTGTGATTGTGATTTAGTGTGCCAGGGCCACGCTGGGGTCAGCATCTCTCCCTTTCTGTTTTAATTCAAGGATGTGAACGTTGATTGTGAGTATAGTTACTGAGTACTCAACTTGCTTTAATGCAGACTGGAAGGAGAAATAAAGCCAGTAAGAATAAACCAACTGCGATTCCTCCATTTATCAACAAAGTCATCACCCAAGAAGATGAAGAAGTAAACTCATGCGCGGCAGAGGCAAAGGCTGCAGACGCCTCCTCACTGGAAGGGGATCCTGCGCATGCGCGCCGCAGAGGCAAAGGCTGCAGACGCCTCCTCAATGGAAGGGGATCCTGTGGATTGCTGTCTATATGCAGGTGAGGGCAGGCACAAGATAAGGTGAGAGAGAGCCTGTGATTGGGCAGTGGAAAAGGAAGGCAGGCTGAGAATTTTAGGAAAAGGATGGACGGAGAGATGGAGAGAAGGAAAAGAAGAGAAGGGGAGGAAGAGATAAGGTGGCGCCTATAGGAGAGGAAGAGGAGCCAGAACCCCACAGTCCCGGGAGCCATGAGTATTGGGGATTTCTTAGATAGGTGATTAAATAATAAGTGGGGTACGTTTGCCCCATCTAGGGGTGTAGCTTGTGTTTTGAGTTCATTGTGCGTGCATTTTGTGGGTTGAGAATTTACTAATATAAATCTGACTGATAAATCACAAGCCTCTAGAGTTTTGATTTTACTGTGTTACAATCTGCAGCAAGTTGGGCAGTAGCTGCATGGGGCTAGCCATGGAGGCAGCAAGACCTCTGGGACCAGAGAGTTAGCGTGCGATGGTGCATTTTTAATATTCCCGTTACATTCTAGAATTACTAATATTACTAATATCCATGATCTTATGATGTAAGGAATCCATATCCAAGGCCCAATTGGAATTGTTCCAAAGCCCCTTTAAATGAGACTGAATTTTAGACCAGTGATGTTGAGAGGTACGAGATTCCAAGGGGGTTACACAGACCCAACTGAACAGTGAATGGCATTGCACTGAGAGCCTGATCTTAATATTTTGAATTTGATTTCTCATAAATAGAACAGATTCCTCTGGAGCATTAAGCCTGTCTTAAAGTCCCCTGTCAAGATTTTCCTGGGTCGTGAGTGCTACTGACACATTTTTGGATAACTAGTCTATATGATGTGCTATGTGAATTTCTTTAACTAAGAATGTAGTGGATTAGGCAAAACTAGAAATTAAGCCTGTGATCCCCAATATCAAGGCTGCAGTGTACTTTCCTGAATTTCCCTGCCATATGTGTTGTTGGGAGGGAAAATGAACATTACTATGTATGGGTTTACACTCAATGTAACTTTCCTTTTTTTGTTTGTTTGTTTGTTTCTTGAGACAGGGTTTCTCTGTGTAGCTCTGGCTGTCCTGGAACTCACTCTGTAGACCAGGCTGGCCTTGAACTCAGAAATCCACCTGCCTCTGCCTCCCGAGTGCTGGGATTAAAGGCGTGTGCCACCACCGCCCGGCTTCAATGTAACTTTCTATGACTGTAACTTGACATTGTACAAGGAATTTTTCTTTTTTTCTTTTTTTTTTTTTTCGTTTTGTTTTTTGTTTTGGAATTTTTCTTATGATACTTCATTAAACTTCATTTGTCATGCTTCCAGTTAATGTTTCAGAACCTTGGTAATGCAAATAAAGCGTGCTAATTCAATTGCAAGAAATTTTGAATCTAATAGATGCTAAACCTACATTTAAATGCTGCAAAGGTTGCCTCCAAATGGTTAGAGCAATTAAGAAAGAGCATGCCTTCCTGGTTTCGTTTACTCATCTGGCCTTCTCAGTACTTGCCTTGAGTACTCTAATGGTTATAGGATTGTGCCAGTTACCACTTGTGATTAAGTGTGCTCTCTATTCCTTTCTGATTATCTGTGCAGATCTCCATCATACACAGCTGGAAACAGTAACCTAACAAGTTACATCTCCTATTGCAGAGGCTGGTAATCAAAAACAGGAAAGATTCTCTCAGAGGTGGATCAGCCTTAGACAAGGCATACATGCCAGGACTCATGTTCTGAGGACAGGTACAATTCACAGTTCTTGAGGAGATGCCTAAGACAGGCACAGTCTTTCTTCATCAATACCTGAGACAGCCTTGGCTTGTATAAAATAAAAAAAGGAGAGATTTTTGGGAGCCATTTTTGCCTGCTTTTGTGGAAGTCTGCCTGTCAAGGTAGGGTCTGACACATGGAACAGTAAGAGGAGCTGCACTTGAAGCTCAAGGCGAGGGTGCGAACGTTCTGTTAATCTTGGTAGAAGGAACAGGGAGATCTCTGCATGGGAACAAATATCTAATGTGTCAGTCATTGTCTCTGCTAGCTTGTGACATTGTCTCTCACAATATTGTAAAGTATATAAAGGCTATAAGAAATACATTCAGGGCTGTCATGGTATAGCTCTGTAGCCCTTCTGATTTCTAACTTTTTTAAAACAAGGTACATTTTTTTTAAAGATTTATTTATTTATTTTATGTATATGAGTACACTGTAGCTGTGCAGATGGTTGTAAGCCATCATGTGGTTGCTGGGAATTGAACTCAGGACTTCTGCTCGCTCCAGCCCCGCTCATTCTGGCCCAAAGAATTATTTATTATTCTATGTAAGTACACTGTAGCTGTCTTCAGACACACCAGAAGAGGGCGTCAGATCTCATTATGAATGGTTGTGAGCCACCATGTGGTTGCTGGGATAGGAACTCAGGACCTTCGGAAGAGCAGTCAGTGCTCTTAACCACTGAGCCATCTCTCCAGTCCTAATTTCTAACTTTTGTCTCTGAGTCTTCTTTCTACCTTTCCTGTAATCATCCTCATTCCTCCTCAGAGGACTGTCTGACTTTGCACTGGCAGGACCAGTCCATATGCAAGAGACATCTGTTCTGATACCCGAAAGGCCTTTGATAACTTTTCCATTTATTGTTATCTCCTTAAAAGGCCTATTTTTCTCTACCTCATCCACCAAATACGCTAAATTACTTGAACCAAAGCTTCTCTCTTTATGGCCTGAGTTTGTATTGATTGACCCTAACACGTAATGGCAGCAGTAACATTTAAGCAATCAACCCTCTGTCCTGCCTGAATCTCTACTGTTTTTGTAGGAGGCTGCAACATGATTTTTATCTCTCCTGTGTAGTCAGAATCAATAACTCCTGGAATTACATGTGTCCCTTGTAGGAAAGTAGAGCTTCTACCTAAAATTAACCCCACATGCCCGTGGACAGTACGCCATGTACCCCTGTGGGTGTGGACACTGGTAGACAAGCAGGATTACCATGGCCAAGAGGGTGGGACTGAGGTCCGAGCCTGTGCTGTGGCCCAGCATAAAGAGCCGACTGGCACCCTTGTTTGACTGGAGCAAAAGAATTAATGCTGGCCGCCTGTCTTAGTTAGGGTTTTCCTTCTGTGAACAGACACCACGACCAAGGCAACTCTTATAAGGACAATATTTAATTGGGGCTGGCTTACAGGTTCAGAGGTTCAGTCCATTATCACGACGGGAACATGGCAGCATCCAAGCAGGGATGGTGCAGAAGAAGGTGAGAGGTCTACATCTTCATCTGATGCTGCTAGCAGAATACTGGCTTCCAGGCAGCTAGGATGAGCCCAACCCCACAATGCCATGCCTACTCCAACAGGGCCACACTCTCTAATAGTGCCACTCCCTGGGCCAGGCATAGACAAACCCTCGCACCCCCATTATTTAAGAGGTTTGTGGCTGGGCTTGCTGAAAGACTCCCTGCTGAGGAGAATTCCCTCTAACAGGGAGTGGTGTGTTATTTTTGTGAAATTTAGATCTACACTCTTTCTGCCAATGGTAATCTTTCTGGCAGTATGGGCACAATGTAGTTGGAGGAGCACCCCTGCTTGGCCCATAGATCTCTGCACCAATACTTTTCTGCTTTTCGGCCATGAGGGAATTGGCAGCTTATGTGCCCAGGCTGTCTGAAGCTGAAACAAAGGCCAGAGCTTGGATCTTTACTTTTAGGTCTCCCTTTTTGAGATGGGGAAATCCCCTGGAGAGCTGCTGCCATCCTAAGCCCTTGCACCAAGTGAGAACGTAAAGACAACACAGAGGCCGACAAAACCCATACTATTTCCAGAATCCCTTGCAGGTCTAAGCAGGTCTCTGCAGGCTTTATTAGCATTTCATAAGCTAATTGCCTCAACAAGACCCCTGTTGCTTCCTCATTAGGACTTCTTTTTGTGACTGTGTCTGTTAGATACAGCACAAGGCTCTTCTCCACCCTGGAAAACCAAGGTTTACGATGCAGAAGAGGGTGACTTCCTCCAGGCAGTCAGAGCAAGATTCAGGGTAGCAAGCAAATGTTCCTTTGATATTCTCAACTGTGCCCTAGGGTCCCTGCATGCCCCTGTTCCGGTCAATACCTGATATGTATCCTCCTTATTTTTCTCTCTTTTGAAGAATAATTCTTTTGTGACCTCCTCCTCATACTCTGTTTTCCACATCAAAATTATCCTCCTGAGACACAAGCCCTTGGTACCTGTTGCCAGTTCAATTTCCAGCAACATGGTGGCTCACAACCATCTATACTGGGATCTGATGCCCTCTTCTGGCATGCAGGTGTACATGCAGATAGAACATACATGTACATGAATAAACCTTTAGGGTATGTAAATACAAGTTACGCTATGCTACAGTTTTAACATTGACCAGCAGTCTGACAAGCTGGTAAAACACTGCCTGCTATTATCAGTCACAAGCTCAAGATTTTAATTTTTCTCTGATTGTCTTCTCAATATGGGCTCAGAGATGCTTCTCATCATGTTAGAAACATCTCTGTGCAATCTATACCCTCTGGACCAAAAAAAAAGGAAGACTCACACTTTTTAACCCAAAGCCATAGCATTTGCTATGACTCAAAGGCATGATATACTCCAACTGTTTACAGATAACTGTTGGCTGGTTTTCCTACACTGTGACTTTCGGTGCAGACTACAAACAATAGTAGTATAAGCTTCAGAGAGTCGAGAAAGTCCTAAGACTTAGCTCCCCCTTCCACAGGTAATGTGGATTCAGAGACGTACTCCCGTCAATCAACGACTAAGCTTTCCTGCCTATTGCCTATTCCTGAGGTGGAAGGGCTAAATATAAAAGTTTCCTTTAAGTTCTTTAACCTTAACTTTGGTCCTCAGTCATTATCTGTCTTGGCAGAGTTCCACTTGCCTGGTAAACACCACCCAGAAATCAGCTGTGAAAGCCAGCTGCTCCAAAGATGACCTATACCACACACCCCAGACAGTCCACCAACACCAGAAAGCCCTGGACTTGCTAAAAACTTATGTGATCCAGCTGATGTGATGGCTCCTTGTCTCTTCAGCTGGGTCATCACACCAGATGTTTCTGATGAATGGCCCATTGCCTGAATCCCCTCCAAGCCTTTGACTATTTTTCCAGGCTTCCCAGGGACTAACAAAAGCATCCAAATTTCAGCAGGAAGTAGTTACAGAGGAGAGTATGCCAGCCCTTCTCCTCAATAAACTTCTAGAATATTAGGTCCAAGGAAAACTCCCTGACAAAGGGGACAAAAAGGTCACCTATCATACCTGTTAGTGTACCAAGATTATATGGCCTTAAAAAATATATTCTCACTATGCTAACCTGCCAGTGTTTTTTTGAGTTATAAGGGGCAATCAAAGGAAGAGGCACTGCAGGATGTATTACAACTTTCTGATGAACAGAATGCCTAGGAGTTGTCTTAAGGAACCATTACTTAAGCAGTCATTATAAGAATTCCAGGTTTGCCAGGAATATTTTTCAACAAAAGTCATGCTAAGGCTCTGAAACTCCAAAGGAACAGCTAACAATCATTGATTATTTACAAGAGATTACTTCAAGGCTAAGTGGCCGTCACTGCAGAGTACATGCCAGGCGCAATGGCTCTTCCATAACTCTGCTGTACTAACCAGACAGGTACTGTTTATAAATAAGCCATGCATCTTTTGATGCATTACAAATTTTGTCCTCCCCCCTCCAGCCCCCTCCTATCAAGGATTTGACAGACATATAAGACAAGGGGGGAATAATGAACCAGCCTTCCTCCATCTTGGGCTTAAAAGCCATCTTATATTAAAGACAAATAAGTTCATTCCTGTTTATGATTAAACCTGTTTTTCAAGGATTGGGCTATGCCCCATCTGTAACTTTAACTACCAATGTGTAGGAGGAACAGAAAGGCCTTGCTGCCAGGGGCAGTGGACACTTCCACATGAGCACCAATAAACAGCAAGTGGGGCCACAGCACAGCTACAGAGGCAACTTCCATGAGAGGGCCAAACTGAAGCCTGCCCGAGAGCCTAGAGATTAGTGACACAGATGTGACAGTTGTTATGACTGCCGTGTTACAACCACCTTGCAATGATGTCTTTGTTTCAGGAGGTTGTTATAACTAACTTACTATGCTCATATTCTGCTTCTGTAACCTCATCTAATTTTTTTTCTCAATGTATGAATATCGTCTGCATATACACCTGAATGCCAGAAGAGGGCATCAGATCCCATTACGGTTGGTTGTGAGCCACCATGTGGTTGCTGGGAATTGAACTCAGGACCTCTGGAAGAGCAGCCAGTACTCTTAACAACTGAGCCATCTCTCCAGCCTCAAAGCCAATCTATTTACCCAGCAAATTCTGCATTTGGAAGCCCCCTCCCCCTGAGCCTTGTTTCCTCATATTCCAATGCAGCTTCTTGAACCCCACCTTAGGGGAAAACAGCCTGTGTACATGAATAACAAAGCTTGTTCTAATTAATTGCTTGCTTTAATTTAATTAATTGTTTGGCCTTAATGATTTGCATCAGTAGTCTTTCTCCTTGAATCTCTGAGATTAACACAAGAGGAAAGGTTACAGGACATTAGCATCAGATGAGGTGGAGGGTTCTCTCCTGAGCTATAGAAGGAATTGTCTGGTGATTAAGATGAACTCAAGTCCAATGTCAGGACATCCGAGGCAGTTGGTCCTGGGGCATCAAGGGAGTGAAGAAAGGACAGAGACATACAGACAAGGCCTGACGGAGGGTGCCTCCCACTTAACAACTGGAAGCTCATCAAGGTCATCCCTCACAGGGCAGGGGAGGGGTTAGCTAGTCTCATAGGCAGTCTGTGGGCCGGCAGGCTAGCAGACCCAGGCTGCAAGCACTCAGAAGAAGGAACTCAGTTGCTGGTTTTGTTCACACAGCCACCATCGGCACTGGGACCTGAGAAAGTTTTGCCATCCTCTGAGCTGGCCTGGGGGGCGGGGTTTTGCTGATTTCCCATGAGTCTGAGGCTTTGGTTCGTGGCATGGCCACATGAATATTAAACAATATGTTTTCACCCTCGGCTTCCTCAGATCTGCATCGTCCACAGTTGGCAGTGGTGACCTTCTTGCTGGACACAAAGCACCCCATAGTGGGGTGACAGTGAGCAGGCAGCACATGAGTATGAAACGTGTTGATGAAACACATTGTTTTGGGTAATGACAAAAAGGGAGATTTCATCAAACCACAAGAACCCTTCACTACCCGGAAAATATCCATTGCATGTGAGAGTGTCCGTCTGTCATGGTAGAGCTGTGAGTCTGTCCCACAGCTTCCCCTCCACTGTTCAGTAGACAGGGACTCAGCCAGCCAAGGTTTCCATAGGACACCTGGAATCAGGCAGCTTTGTCTCCCCACGCGCTCTGTCCTCTGATTATTCTGTCTCCACTGATATGTGCCTTTCTCTGGGATAATTATTGTTATATGAAAAGCTTTAACAGCGCTCAGCTTTTGCAATTGTTTTTAACAGACAGGTTTTTCCAGGCAAGATAGCACAGATTTGTGAGCTCAGCACGTGGGTGACTGAGACAGGAGGATTACAATCCCAGAGCATACCAGAGGGCATAGCAAGGGGCCCAGGTGGAGGAAAAAAGAAAGAAAATATTGCTTTACTGAATTGCCTAGGCTGGTGGTGAACTCCTAATCTGAAGCCACTCCCCTGCCTCATCCTCCTCCCTTGACAATCTACAGGGCTTGCACTACTATGTCCCGGTGTATTTGAAACTCTTTGTAAAAGATGCCCTTAGAGTTTACTCTCTGCTTTCAGTGGAACTGTTAGAGCTCAATAGCAAGGTCGTCAGAGTGCCTTAACTAAATAGTTGGAATTAAAAGAAGTTGTTTGGTTTTTTTTTGTTTAGTGACATTGGTCCAAAAAGATATCAAAAGGAAGTTGGAAGGAGCTGAAGGTGTTCTTCAGCAGCTAACCATGTCTTCACTGCACTCTGGTTCAAGATCCAACACCGAACCCAAAACTCAATATTTAAATGCCACCCTGTAGCACAGAAGGGAAATGTGTAAACTATACTTCCTGCACTAGAAAAGAATGCAGCATCTCAAACCAGCAACCTTGGCTTACACTGCAAGAGACTAATGAGCAAATTAAGGCCAAAGTGGGCAAAAACAGGAAATAAAAATCAGAAAATAAATTAAAATAACCAAGGGAAATGGAGAAACAGGATCAAGAAGAGTAAACATTGATTGCTTGGGAAATTTTCTTCTAAAGATGTTAAATCTCTGCCAGACTCATTAGGGGGACAGAGGGATAAAAAGCCAGATGGTGGCCTGTGCCTGTGGACCCAGTGTGCCCCCTAGAGGCTGGGACTGAAGGACTGTTAGAACCAGGAGTTCAAGACCAACTTGGGCAACACAGTGAGACCCTATGTCCTACATCTCTCCAGCCCCGCATGTTGTTTTAATATAGAACTTGCACTCTTTAAACCTGCCTTTTTCTTCTTTTCATGTGTATGCATGTGATTTGTATATGTATGTTTACCTGTATGTGTGCGTGTGTGTGTGTGTGTGTGTGTGTGTGTGTGTGTGTGTGTGTGTAGGTCCGAGTGTGATGTCTTTATGTCATTATGGATGGTTGTGAGCCATCATGTGGTTACTGGGATTTGAACCTCTGGAAGAGCAGTCATTGCTCTTAACCGCTGAGCCATCTTTCTAGTCCGTCACCCGAGTTTTTGATCTTGGCCATTCTGACTAATGTGAGGTGGAATCTCAGGGTTGTTTTGATTTGCATTTCCCTGATGACTAAGGATGTTGAACATTTCTTTAGGTGCTTCTCAGCCATTCAGTATTCCTCAGTTGAGAATTCTTAGTTTAGCTCTGTACCCCATTTTTTAATAGTGTTATTTGGTTCTCTGGAGTCTAACTTCTTGAGTTCTTTGTATATATTGGATATTAGCCCTCTATTGGATGTAAGATTGTTAAAGATCTTTTCCCAATCTGTTGGTTGCTGTTTTGTCCTATTGACAGTGTCCTTTGCCATACAGAAGCTTTGTAATTTTATGAGGTCCTGAGACAACTATTTTCTCTTTTCTCTCCAAAGGACCAGTGGGGAGTTCAGAGTGTAGCTCAGTGATGGAACACTTGTGTAGCATACCCTTGTGAGTGAGAATTCCTGAAGAGCAGTTGTGTCTGGCTGTGAACCAGAATCCTGGAAGGAGTCTCTGTGTCTGCACAGGACACAGGTTGGAATTTCAGTGCTATGGAGAGAGACTGGAATTCTGTAGGGTCAGAGGTTAATGACTTGATCTTGGACTAGGTTTAGCTTCTGGAACAGCCCTACTCTGAACTAACACCTCATGATAATGAATAAAAACTTCTTAGAAGCTCTTGACTCGGTGGAATACTAGCTTCCAGCAACAAGAGCTAAGAATGTCCGGAGGTAGCATCTTGGGCCTACAGAATCTCACTGCTCCTGCCTCTCTACTGTGCCCATGAATTGGTTTCAAAGTTTCCTTGATTTATGACATTCTTAGTTCGGTAAAACTATAAAATCTTTGTAAAAGTGCTTCCAAGTTAGAACATGGAATTTGAGGTAACCTAATTCGTGTTCCCAGGCTGTGGTCACTTGAAATGGCTCCAGGATAAGTTTCTTCCCCTCCACCCCCTTTGTTTTTTTTTTTTTGTTTGTTTTTTTTTTTTTTGTTTTTTTTTTTTTTTTTTTTTTTTTTTTGAGATAGGGTTTCTCTGTATAGCCCTGGCTGTCCTGGCTGTCCTAGAACTCACTTTGTAGACCAGGCTGGTCTGGAACTCAGAGATCCGCCAGCCTCTGCCTTCCAAGTGCTGGGATTAAGGCCGCTGCTTGGGCCTTTTTTTTTTTTTTTTGATAAATTTCTTTACGATGAGATCTTATAGCAGGTGGTGGTCGCAGTGTATGTCTTTAATCCCAGCAATTGGGAGGCAGGGGCAGGCAGATTCAACCTCTGATTCAAGGTTGGCCTAGTCTACAAATTGAGTTCCAGGACAGTCGGAGTTACACAGAGAAACACTGCCATGAAAACAAGCAAACAAACCAAAAACAAACAAACAAGATGAGTGCTATGGTTTTTACGTCAATGCCTAGGGGAAAAATGGAAATCTGTGTTACGTACGTACTCTGGGGCTGGTGATATGGCTGTGTTGTGGACATCCAGTTCCATAGATGGCAGCAGGGATTTCAAAGGACAACTCTTAAGTAGGGAGTTGGTGAGGGTATGGTTCTCACTCCGTGATTATTAAACAAAGGGAGAAGGTACTTGTCACCAAGCCTGATGACTTGAGTTTGATCCCTGAGGTCAACAAGGTGGAATGAAAAAAAATGACTTTTGCAAGTGGTCCATAACCTACACACACATGCACATACACACACGTGTACACATGTGCACACATACAAGTACATACAGATACTCATATTCAAGCACACGCATTCACATACAAGCACACACGCATACACACATGCATACACACATATAACTACCCATAAACACACACACACACACACACACACACACATATACATACACACAGCAAAACAGACATGAAATAAAACAAAATATTTTTTTAGAGGACCATAGTACTGTTCAGTCTCTCCTTCCCCCTCCCTCTTCCCTCCTTCCCTCCTTCCCTCCCAGTCTCCCTCTCTCCCGGCTAAGACATACACTCTTTGCTGGCCAGACTGCCTTGAGTTCAGCTGAGGATGATCTTGAGCCCCCTTCCACCTCCCGCTGGAATTGAAGGCACTCACCACACTGTTCGTTTTCTAATTTTTGACACAACTCTGGTGTTTTGGGGGCTGGAGAGATGGCTCTGGGGGCTGGAGAGATGGCTCAGTGGTAAATAGCAGTGACTGATCTTCCAGAGGTCCTGAGTTCAATTCCCAGCAACCACATGATGGCTCACAACTATCCATAATGAGATCTGATGCCCTCTTCTGGTGTGTCTGAAGACAGCTATAGTGTACCTACATATAATAAATAAACAAATCTTCAAAAAAAATCTCAGGTGACAATAGATGCTGTCTAGGTTGTGGAGAAAGAGGAACACTCCTTCATTGCTAGTGGAATTGCAAGCTGGCACAACCACTCTGGAAATCAGTTTGGCAGTTCCTCAGGAAATTGGACATAGTACTACCAGAGGACCCAGCTATACCACTCCTGGGCATATACCCAGAAGATGCTCCAACATGTAATAAGGACACATGCTCCACTATGTTCATAGCAGCCTTATTTATAATAACCAGAAGCTGGAAATAACCCAGATGTCCCTCAACAGAGGAGTGGATACAGAAAATGTGGTACATTTACATAATGGAGTACTACTCAGCTATTTAAAACAATGAATTTATGAAATTCTTAGGGAAATGGATGGACCTGGAGAATATCATCCTGAGTGAGGTAACCCAATCACAAAAGAACACACATGGTATGCACTCTCTGATAAGTGGATATTAGCCCAGAAGCTCAGAATACCCAAAATACAACCCACAAATCACAAGAAACTCAAGAAGAAGGAAGACCAAAGTGTGGATGCTTCGTTCCTTCTCAGAAGGGGGAACAGAAGGAGCTGGTGAGATGGCTCAGTGGGTAAGAGCACTGACTGCTCTTCCGAAGGTCCTGAATTCAAATCCCAGCAACCACATGGTGGCTCACAACCACCTGTGATGAGATTTGACACCCTCTTCTGGTGTATCTGGGGACAGCTACAGTGTATGTATTTACCATAATAAATAAATCTTTAAAAAAAAGGGGAGGGAAACAAAATACCCTCCTAAGGAGTTGCAGAGACTAACTATGGAGCAGAGACTGAAGGAAAGACAATCCAGAGACTGTTCCACCTGGGACTCCTTCCCATATTCAATCATCAAACCCAGACACTATTGTGGATGCCGGCAAGTGTTGGCTGACAGTAGCCTGATATAGCTATCTCCTGAGAGGCTCTGACAGTATCCAACTATTACAGAAGTGGATGCTCACAGCCATCCATTGGACTGAGCACAGGGTCCCCAATGAAGTAGCTAGAGAAAGGATCCAAGGAGCTGAAGGGTTTGCAGCCCCATAGGACGAACAACAATATGAACTAACTAGTACCCTCAGAGCTCCCAGGGACTAAACCACCAACTAAAGAGTACACATGGTGGGACTAATGGCTCCAGCTGCATATGTAGCAGAGGATGGCCATCAATGGGAGGAGAGGCCCTTGGTCCTGTGAAGGTTCTACGCCCCAGTGTAGGGGAATGCCAGGGCCAGAAAGTGGGAGTGTGTGGGTTGGTGAACAGGGAGAGGGGAGAGGAAACGGTTTGTTTTTTGTTTTTGTTTTTGATATTTTTTTTGGAGGGGTAACCAGGAGAGGAGATATCATTTGAAATGTAAATAAAGAAAATATCTAATTAAAAAGAAAAAAAAAAACACCCTTAAATCACTTCCAAGCTCAAAAAAAAAAAGTTAAAAAAATAGTTGTCTCAGGCACTGTGTTACTGTTCTTGTTGCCTTGATCACATAACCAAAGAAAAAGCAATTTAAGAGCAGGTTTATTCTGGCTTACAGTTCGAGAGTTCATCTTTGTGGGGTCCTAACCACATGTGCGTAAGACAGATGGTCAAATTGTGGGGGTGGGGGAAGAGGGGCAGGGTGCCCATGTGTGCCGAGTCCAGAGGTTGACAAATGTCTTCCTCATTCATCTCTTCCAGATTCTTTGAGGTAGGGTCTCTCTCACTTGAACCTAGACCTTGCCAACTTGGCTAATCAGTTTGCCTCAGGAATCCTACTTTTCTGGGCTTACACACCAGCCACTCTGCTTCACACTGTGCGGACCTTGGGGATTTGAACTCTAGTCCTCATGACCTTCCCCCACTGAGCCAAGCTCCACATTTTGAGCTCCCTCTGAGCTCCACACGCACTGAGCTCCACAGCTTAGCTCACTTTCTCCTTTTTATTCTGTCCATCCCAGCATCCTAGCCCCTGGAATGGTGCTGAGCTTAGGGTGGGCAACCCCAATCAGCCTAACTGAGAAACTCCCTCATTGGCATGCTGAGAGGTCTGTCTCCCAGGTGGTCCTAGATCCTCTCAATTTAACCATCACAAGCATGCTAAGCCCCCACAGAGCTCATTTTCCTGACCTGGAGGATCATTTGAAACAGAAAGTGGAGTCCTCCGTAACAAGAGGCTAAGGCAGTTTGACTGGATCGGCTTGGGAAACTGAATCACTGTGAGGACTTAACTGGCCTTAAATTTCAGAATTACTAGCCAAGTAGGATCAACACAGACTGGATTCCACTCAAGAAAGGAGGAGGCCTGATTGTATGCCCACACTTATGCGCGCCTGGAATTTTGTTGGTAGGTTCCGAATCTCCTTGGGAGATGATTCACATAGACTTAGACCAATACAGAGCTATCTGCATACCCATGTACCCTTGGAATAAACCGACGAAAGGCACTGAGGGTTCCCGTATTACCCAAAACAGTCCGGTAAACACGAGCCTTCTCTCCCATGTGGGGGCGCACCGAGACCTCCAGACTTGCAGAGCTCGCCCACACATGTTCAGTCTACTCCCAGGCACTGTTCCCTGAGCAAGCAGCGGGGTGTGTTAAGTAATCTCAGTGCGAGTTCCGCAGAAGCAAACATTCGCATTTTGCAGAGAATGACGGGCTCTCGCCCAAGAAAATTACGGAGCATTAGTTTTCCTCCTTTTGAGGGTTTCCCCAAAATAGTTGCTTCAATCCGACTGCCACAAGTCCTGCTGGCCCCTTCCTTTGGGCGCAGCGTTTGTCCCCACCAAGGCTTAGCTCTGAACCAGGATCTCTAATCTAGCCGGCCGGCGGGAGGAGGCGGACCCTTCGGGAACAGACAGCTCCTCCTCGGAAGGGAGGGACAGACTTCTCAGGGCCTTGTTCTCTAGCAGTCGCAGTGCCGGGTCCCAGAACTTAGTCCTACGCCACTGTTCTGACCACCGTGACCCGCTGCCCAGACGGCCCGGCCGTCAGGTGATCCGTGTGTCCCTCTGACATGTCGTCCTGCAGCCGCGTGGCCCTGGTGACCGGGGCTAACAAGGGCATCGGCTTCGCGATCACTCGTGACCTGTGTCGGAAATTCTCCGGGGACGTGGTGCTCACGGCGCGGGACGAGGCGCGGGGCCACACTGCGGTGCAGAAGCTGCAGGCGGAGGGCCTGAGCCCACGCTTCCACCAGCTGGACATCGACGACCCACAGAGCATCCGAGCCCTGCGCGACTTTCTGCGCAAGGAGTACGGAGGACTTAACGTGCTGGTCAACAACGCGGGCATCGCCTTTAGAAGTAGGTGTGGGGCTCCAGGAGGAGATGTCTGGGGTTCTCCGAGGGTGCTGGGCAGCGAGCCTCTGGGATCCGGAGGGTGCGCCAGCCCGCCTGGGTGCGCCCGGCTAGCGCCCTGCGAGGCGGGTTCCCGCGTGCTGTGACTCGGGTGCGGGCCAGCCCAGGCGCCTCACTCCACGCCCCACCCGGCCAGCGGCCTGTGCCGGCCTGTGCTCTGCCCGAGGCCCTCCTTGGAACTTTCAGCTGCTCCTGTTTGCAAGAAAACCCGCCTCTTGGGAGGGGACCACGCCTTGCCAAGCTCATCAGCTTTCTGTCCCACGCACGAAGGCTTTCTCAGAGAAGGGTCTTCCAAAAAATGGTTGGTTGGAGCTTTCGCTTCTCGTCAAACAAGGGCGCATTCATAGATGCCAGGAGACATCTGCTGAGGACAGGAAATGGGTCGCCCGGACACAATTAGCGCGCGCTGGCACGATAGTGGGTTTCCTATCCGCTTTAATGGAGCGTTTTGAGAGGCTCTAGGAAAAAGGAAGCGAGCCCTGCTTCCCTCCTCCTGGGGAAACTAGGTTTGTTATTAACTTGCAAGCGCGGTTTGGAAATCATCTTCCTTTAAGGGGAAAAAAATCAAGATCGCTTACTCTAACAAATGTTCAATTAGCAAAATTATTCAGCTGCCGTATGCTGGAACAGAAACAGTCCAGCTTCACTTAGAATGCTGAGAGAGCCGGAGACTGACAAGGGAGGGAGACTATTGTGGGAGCAGAAATCTCTGCCCAGTTGACTCTGGACACCCATAGGCGCCTTGCCTGAGACCCAAGTCACCCTTCCACCGCACTTCCAGACTCAGCACCTGGGCTTTGGGGAAGGGGAGGGGCGAGTTGACCACCCCAGCCACTCAGCCTCGGTTGGAAGGTTTGGGGAATTACAGCCCTGGAAGTTCCTGCTTCTTAAGTGTGGGCCATGTGTACGCAAACCTGAGCAGCAGCTGCCCCCGTCACATACACACACACACACACACACACACACACACACGCACGCACACGCACGCACGCGCGCGCGCGCGCAAGCTGAGATCTTACACCTACCACACCAGAGCCTGCATCTCTATTTACCCAACCCACATATGAGGTTCAAGCTTGAGATGGAAAGATCAAAACTGGATGTTCTTGAGATGCCGCATGAGCATGGCTGATGAGAAACTTGGGGTGTGGACCAGAAAGTTCTTTCCTTAAGCTCACAAGAGCTTTAGAATGATCAAGTTCTAGTTGGGGGGGGGGGGGGGGCTGCGCGCGCGCTCGCGAGTGTGTGTGTGTGTGTGTGTGTGCGCGCGCGCGCGCGCGCGCGCAAACGCGCAAACGCGCATCACCACACTCAGCAAGACTGTTCTAAAGTTAGCATGCTTTCTCTTTAGCTGTTATGTGGTAAGATCCAACTTCTCACAGGAAAATGTAATTCCTTTTTTTCTTGTGCTTTTCAAAGTGGATGACCCAACGCCCTTCGACATTCAAGCTGAGGTGACACTGAAGACGAACTTTTTTGCCACTAGAAATGTCTGCTCTGAGTTACTGCCCATAATGAAACCACATGGTAAGTCCAAAGTAGAACTACTGTCCCTCAAGAAGTGGCCACTGGTCCCTCAGACAGGGCAACCAACAGGAACCAGCCAGGGCTGCCATTTGCTTGTGAGATGGAGGGTAAAAACTGCCTTATTTTATCAAGTTGTCTGGCTCTTGTACTTGAGCCTTTAGCTGTGGTTGTCAGAACTCTGTGGTACTGATCAGTGTTCTTGGGGGTCTGTGTCATGAGCTCCACCTCCATTACAAGACGCAGCATGCCCCCAAAGGTCTGTGGCAGTCTTAGAGAGTCCCCTCCTCATCCTGCCCCTGATATTGCAAGGATGGGCCCACCCCTGACTTGTCTGACAATATGACATTCCTTCTTTTCCTTTCTTATGTGAAACTCAAAAAACAACAACATCACAAAAACTTATGAGAAACGTTTTTTTCTAAATGTAAGCTGAGAGTATCCAAAAAAAAAGTAGTTTTTATGGAGAAACACTTTACCTCTGGCCCATGAGGGTTCAATATTTATTATTAATTATCATTAATTTCCTTCTAATGTTTATTGAGTGCCCACCATTATGCCCAGCAGTTGTGGTGTAATTGGGCCCATCATACACAGAAGGACCACTTCATCCACAGAGCCTGGAACTGAGTTGGGAGACAGGGATTTTCTAACCAAGACTCTAATGTGTGAAATGGCCAACTTGCTGGAGAGAAGCACTTCTCTGAGGATTTTCTTTTTCCGAGATTGGCTATGGTTCTGTGGGAAAGCTCTGTGACGGTTGTTTTGTTGTTGGTTTTTTTTAAAGGTTTATTTATTTATTTTATGTATATGAGTCTTCTATCTGTATATGCATCTGCTCTCCAGAAGAGGGCATCAGATCCCTTTCTAGATGGTTGGGAGCCACCATGTGGTTGCTGGGAATTGAACTCAGGACCTCTGGAAGAGCAGTCAGTGATCTTAACCTCTGAGCCATCTCTCCAGCCCCAGCTATTGTTTTTAAAACATAATTTTCAGGGCTAGAGAGGTAGTTTTCAATTAAGAGCACTTGTTGCTCTTGCAGAAGGCATGGCTCAGTTCCCATGGTTCCCTGCACCTACATAGCTTACAACCATTGGTAACTCCAGTTCCAGGGATCCAACACCCTATTCTAACCTCTTTGGGCACAGGGCAAGCACATGATGCACATACATACATACATACATACATATATACATACAGGAAAAACACTCATACAGACACATAAAATAAATAGATCTTTTAAAAAATTAATTTTCTTAACATTTTGAATGATAATTAACTCAGGTTGTGAGAATTGGGTTTTTTCCCTCTTTTTATTTTTAAAACAGGATCTAACTCTATAGTGTTTTCTGGCCTTGAATTTGCCATGTAGACAAGGTTGGCCTTGAACCTCTGATGCCTCCTCCTTCATTTGCTTCCTGGATGCTGGGATTCCAGGCATGCATCCCTGTACCCAGCTTAGCTGTAAGAAATTTTCAAACTGAAAATTTCTGAGCATGGTAAGATCTGAACTTGAATCCCTGCCCACCACCTGCTCACTCCTCCATTGTTTCTTACTGGGATGGGTTCACAGGAAGTCTCCAGGCACCGCACACACCTGCGATCCCTGAACTCAAAAGCCCAGCTTGACCTACACCACCAGATCAAATATACTTCATTCTATTGAAATGAGAATTACAGCATCAAGTGTGAGCCAAGCCATTTTGAAAGTTAAAGGAAAGTTCTGGGAGGGATGGGGTTGGGACAAGAACCAGGAGAACCACGTGTTTAATCAAGCCTGTAACTTCCTGCCCTGAGGGAACTCTGAGTGATGGTGTGCCTGGAACCTGTGACTTGGCTACATGCTGTTCACCAGGCTGAGACACAGTGCCTCCTCTCACGGCCTTGTCCTTTCTGTTTAGCTTTTAGTACCTCACTTTCCAGGAACCTAGGTCTTGCTTGCTTGCCCAAGACAAAAATGGCTTAAGCAACAATTAAGTCACTAGAGGGAGCTACTTGCCTGTTCTTTCTTTTAAAAAAAAAAAAATGGTGGAAGTTGTTTCTGTATGCATGGAGACACACGCAGACAAACCTGCACAAGCATGCACAAGCACGCACATGCACACACACACACATGCACACACGCACACACTCGTGCACTCAACGATGCTGCTGCTGGTAGACGGTGTGGTGTAGTCCCTCTGAGAGCTGTTTGGACCATCTGGTTAACAGGCTGACCTTTGATTGCCCTCCAGCATCTCCCACACACTCGCCCCCAGATCAAAGAGGACACAGGCTAACTTCCCCTAGAGCAAGGACTGGAACTCCCTCCAAGGCACCCAGCAGCTCCTACAAGTTAGTGTTTATGTCTTCCTTGCCCCCTCCCCCCTCCCTCCCCCCTCCCCCCCCCCCCCCCCCCCCCCCCCCTCCTCCCTCCCTCCTCCCTCCCTCCCTTCTTCCTCTATACACTTTGCAGACTTGAAACTGCATAGCCCAAGCTGGCCTTGAACTCACAGCCTCCTAATTGCCAAAATTGTATTATGCCTCTTTAGTAGCTGTGAAAATTTGCCAATGTGAATATTAAGTTATGTTCATGAATTGGTTCATTACCGTGTGGGGAATGGGCCTCCCTCCTGAGCTGATGAGGTCATCACTAAGAGTTCACTTCCAGGAGAGGCTGATTCCAGTTGAGGGGCTCAGGGATGGAGGTGGTTGCCCACAGCCCTAGCCAACTGTGCAACCTAGGGAACTGAGAGCTTTCATCCTGAAGGAGAAAGGCACTATCCCTTGGGATGCGGGTGATAAGTAGGTGGATTGTGTGTGTTGAAGGAAGTGGGTGTTTTTAATAAAACTGCCTGATGATTTTGTCACCTGCCATGGTGACTTGCCTCTAGAAATAGTAGCAATAGGTGTGCCGGGTCTGGTCTGAGAGGGGTCTAGGTCTAGGTGTGTCGGGTCTGGTCTGAGAGGGGTCTAGGTGTGCCAGGTCTGGTCTGAGAGGGGTCTAGGTGTGCCGGGTCTGGTCTGAGAGG
>JADRCD010174744.1:0-10868 GCA_019843815.1 Montemys delectorum | reverse complement strand
TCATCTGGCTTGGAGGCAGGAGCCTCGGCTTGCTGGTCATCTGGCTTAGAGGCAGGAGCCTCCGCTTGCCGAGTTGTCTCCGCCGCTCCACCTTCTGTTTTATCAGCAGTTAAACCCAAATTGCACGGAGACTATGGTGCATACCTCCATACTCCGTGAAATACCTTTTGTGATGGGCTTTCCTGGTGTTGTTTGTTGCAGGTAGAGTGGTGAACGTCAGCAGTCTTCAGGGGTTAAAAGCCCTTGAGAACTGCAGCGAAGATCTTCAGGAAAGGTTCCGATGTGACACACTTACGGAGGGGGACCTGGTCGACCTCATGAAAAAGTTTGTGGAGGACACAAAAAATGAAGTCCATGAGAGGGAAGGTTGGCCAGACTCAGCTTACGGGGTGTCCAAGCTGGGGGTGACAGTCCTTACTAGAATCCTGGCCCGGCAGCTGGATGAGAAGAGGAAAGCGGACAGGATTCTGCTGAACGCCTGCTGCCCAGGATGGGTGAAGACAGACATGGCGAGAGCCCAGGGCTCCCGGACCGTGGAAGAGGGGGCCGAAACCCCCGTTTACTTGGCCCTCCTGCCTCCAGATGCCACTGAGCCTCATGGCCAGCTAGTCCGTGACAAAGTTGTGCAAACGTGGTGAACGTCTACTCTGGGGCTTAAGTGTTTGATAAACACTAGCGGGAGCGATGAATGCAAGCGGATGCGGTTTGAGTCTTTCCCACATCGACGACGTTCCTATCTGTGGCTCTCCAAGCTCAATCTGAACAATTTGCTGTGCCCACACTCTCTTAGCTCATCGTGTTTTCATCCAGTTGATGTGCCTGCTTTGTTTTTCAAATTAAAAAGATTTGTTTTATCTTATGTATTGCTTGTATTTTTGTTTTATGTGTGTATAAGTGCCGTGTGTGTGTGTGTGTGTGTGTGTGTGTGTGTGTGTGTGTGTGTGTGTCTATGTGTCATGTGCATTCCAGGTGCCCACAGAGGCCTGAGGCGAGTGTTGGATCTCTTGGACTGGAAGTTATAGGTGTTTGCAAAGGCCCCTGCCAGAACAGCCAGTGCTCCGCACAGCCAGCCTGTCTCCCCTTCCTCTCAACTTCATTGACTAAAGCCAACATCTATTCAGCCAGGCTGTGGGTCCTACACTATTAACAGTCTCAGCAGGCTTCGGAACTGCTTCCACAGGCAAGTGTTCCCCGCAGCCCCCTTCCAGAGCCCTGC
Organism: Montemys delectorum; assembly: GCA_019843815.1. Classification (NCBI taxonomy): domain Eukaryota; kingdom Metazoa; phylum Chordata; class Mammalia; order Rodentia; family Muridae; genus Montemys; species Montemys delectorum. The sequence goes on along the minus strand of JADRCD010174744.1, from coordinate 9,652 downwards.
TGCTGGGAGTTGTGGTTGGGGGGAGGCGAACACCACATGGAGGAATCACCAAGCATTGCAGTTCTGCTTAAACACAGACAGGAAGTGGAGAAGTCAACTGCCTGGCCTTTTCATTTCAACTTCCTCTTCTATCAGGAGCCAATCACAACGTCACACATGGAGCTGTGAAGCTTAGGAGACCCTTGCCAACTGTAACAGGCAGGAGGGGACTACAACCACGGCGAGCAATTGGATTCGCTGCCCCGTCCCCGTGGTTGAGTGACAAGTAGGTGACTTGACTTTGCCTTAATTGAAAGCAGACCGGATTGAACTGGCTTAGGGCTAGAGCTGTGAGTGGCCACACCCCAACAGTGGTGCTCATAGGGACAGATCCAGGCAGACCATAGCCAGAGTGGAGGTGGGAGTGTGGGGGTGGGGACAGGTCAGCCCTCAAGAAGAACGTTTACAGAGTGGCCCAAGGACTAACTCCCTTCCCTCGCCTCAGACAGTTCCCGAGAGCATGAGTGTCTAAGACGCTCTCTCTGCTTGAAATCCCTATTTTCCTTAACTAGGTTGACTCCAACTATTGCTGGCAGCTCGGAGGAACTTGAATGACAGAAATGCATTAAACTGTTCCATGGCATGTCGCAGAGGAGCTATAATCCGGCCGGGAGCCCAAAGCAAAGCAAAGTCGTTAACTAAAGACTTACCAGACTGTGCGCCATGCTGCGCTTCCCAACAGGGCTACTCTGGAACGGTGGTGACACTGTCATTTTCCTTCTTGTTCTTTCAGTTTTGGGGTTTTTTGTTTGTTTGTTTTTTTGTTTTAGGAGGGAGACATTGGATATAAAAAGTTTCAGTTACATCTCCATACATATGTATGATTATATTTTGTTCTTTTAAAATTTTGTTTTATTTCTTTTATTATGGATGCATGTGTGCATGCATGTGTATGTATATGTTAATGCCATATCATAAGTACCATGACATCTGCATGCCACAGATGTGGAGGTCACAGGACAACATTGGGGAATTGGTTCTCAACACCATGGGTGCCGGGGATCTAACTCTGGTCTTCAGGTTTGCATGACAAGTGCTTTTAACTTCTGAACCATCTGGCCAACTCAATTTGGGGAATTTTTTGAGATAGGGATTCACACTGTAGTCCAGGCTGGCCTAGAACTCATATCAGTCCCCTGCTCCAGTCTCTCATGCTGTGATTTCAGGCATGAGCTACTGTGTCTGAATTCAATCTCATTTTCCAAATGCAGAAATAAAATCTCAGGAATGTTAATTAACTTGTCCTGGATCACACATCTATGGAGAGCCAAGGCACATCCAGGACCGTCTGAATGAAAAGCTACTGGTTTCTAACCATGGCCATATCTGGTTTCTGCTATAGTTCTAGAAGTTGTTTGTAGCTTTGTCGATGTAAAAATTTAAGGTAGATTTTGGGGGTCTCTGCAACCTTCACAGGCTGTAGAGAGACAGGCCCTGGGAGTTCAGCTCAGCACTCAGTAGCTAGTATTGGTTCAAACTTTTGGTACTTGGCCCGCAATGGTTTACTTAAGCATCTTTAAGCACAGCAGAATTTGGTGAACATTACTATTCTGGTGACTATTAGCTCAATCCTATGTGGGCCACAAAGTAAAATAAACACAGACCAGACGTGACCACAGCAAAACGGTTGCATTTTATAAATCTCAGGAGTCTAGTGCAGCGGGAGGGAGCATGGGTTCTGCCAAGATGTTTCCCCTGAGGAGTCAGCCATGTTGATAGACCTAACATAAAGGTTTATTGGTGGGATGGGGAGGGGACCTGGAAAATGGGAGAAGCAGAGAAAGGAGAGAGACAGAAGAACAGGAGAGAGGAGAGAGAAAGGGAGGGAAAGGGGAAGAGGCTGGCTGGGGACATGTGCAGACGGGGTGGGGTTGGGGAAAGGGCTTCTTATATGCCTGGCTCCTGGCTAGTACCTGGTAGTTGGAGATGCAAGCTGTTGCTAGGTAACAGTTGGGCAGAGCCTAGAGGAATTGCTAGTCAAACCCCCCATAAGGTCCATGAAGATAGGTTGTATAGATTGGGAAAGAAATTATGATGAGGGTCAGAGGGAGGATGCAGTGCAGTAGAAGTCTCTATCCACCCAGAAGGCTGGAGCAGAAATGCATTCTAGTTTGGGGACTAGGTAGATATTATAGAAAGAATATCTTGTGTATTGTATGGATGCATCACCTGTCAGTTAAAAAGCCTGTGGCTTATGGCTTAGGCAGGAAATGGAAGGTGGGACATCTGGGAGGAGAAAGAATTCTGGGTTAGAGCCAGAAGGGAAAGCTGCCTGGGAAGATATGGGAAGGATGCAGGGTACCTGAGGACAGGTCACCAGCCGTGTGACAGGATGTAGGTTAAAATAATTGGGTTATCTAAGCAATGACCTAGTCAGAGAAGAGCCTAGATATATGACCAAGGTGTTTGCAAATGTATTTCTGGGAACATGGGACTGGGAAGACGGATGGGATGTTAACTTCGACAAGGTATTGCACCCTTCCCTTGAGGGAACATTCCAGGTTCCTAGGTGCTTATCTGTGAGCAGGAAGACCTCCTCGCCTCCTGCAAGAGATGACGTGCCTTCCTGAGTAACATGTACGCTGTCTGAGCATGTCCTCAGATTGGATACATTCCCCACCAGGGAAAGTGATTTAAATGCAGCATATTTCAAATTAATCACATCTTTTGATATTTATTTCTTTGAGGAAGATGGAGATGTCAGGTTTTCTGGATCCGCTTTTGTATGATAACCCCACATAAACCACACCAGCTTTAGACCAGGCCTTTCGACTTCTCCTTCTGCAGATTTTCAGGAACTGTGATGGACTGAAAACCTGCATAGTAACAATGTGTAGATATAATAATAATATTATTATTATTATTATTATTATAAAATATAATATATTATATATAATAATATATAATAACAGTAACTTGTGGATATAAACATGATAAGCAGGACTGCTTAAGTGACAAGCAGCCGAAAAGTGCGCCCAGCATCAGTGTAGAGCTGCATCTACTCCTCTGGGAGAGGAAGGAGTGGATTCTGTCCAGCAGAGGCAGAGTCTAAGGGGCCACAGTGGTTTCTCTCCAGAGATGAGTACTAGGCTCTTAAAGAATTACCAACATCTGTATATCCAAACTCAGTGTGTCCAACCGGCCAGTGTCTAATGGGTGGATTGGCCTGAGCTACAAAATGCAGTAGGTTCTGCTGTCTGGTGTTCTCTCTTTTCTGAGACAGGGTCTCTCTACACAGTTCTGGGTAGCCTAGAATTCACTATGTAGATCAGGCTGACCTCATACTTACAGAGAGCTGCCTGCCTCTGCCTCTGCCTCCATGTGCTGTGTTCTAATGTGCCCTTAAAGTCAGCTTTACTCTGTCCCAGAATGAATAATGTGTTGGAGCTCTAAAGTTCAGATGAATGCTAAATTTGAAATTCTCTAATTAGTCTGGCTTATCTTGTAAGGAGCCTTCATTATTTGCAGATGGCAAAGTATGAAGTGTAATAACACAATCTGACCCAAGAAAACACTTTTAAAATTAATTGGACATGTTTTAAATTAGCTAATTAACTAAGTTTTAGCTATAATAGGAACCGAATACAGAGGCTGCACGTGCTAGGCAAGTGGTCCACCATTGAGCTCTGTCCTCTGCCTAGGTTTTCTTGTTCGCTGGTTTTTGTTTACGAGAGTGTCCTATGGCTGTTTGAATGGTACAGCCCCCATTGTATAGGCTTATAGATTTGAATTCTTGGTCCCTAGCTGGTGGAACTGTTTGGGGCAGATTAGGAAGTGTGCATTGATGTTTCAAAAGCCCCTGTCGTCCTATAGCCCCACCCCTGCCTTGTGTTTATAGATCAGAGGCGAGCTCAGCTACTGCCTGCCTGCCTGCCTGTCGCCATGCTTTCTGATAAGACGGACTCTCTCAAACAGTAAGTCCCGCCCCCTTTAAATACTTTTTTAAAATTAGTTGCCTTGGTCATGATGTTTTGTCATGGCAATAGAAAAGTGACTAAGACAGAAGCCAAGGCAAGCAAGGCAGAAACCTGGAGGCAGAAACTGAAGAAAAGACCTCGAAGGAACACTGCTGGCTAGCTTATCCCTCATGGCTTGCTCACCCTGCTTTCTTATTATAGCTGCTCAGGGGTGGCACCGCCCAGTGGGATGGGCCCTCCCACATCAACATTAGCACCTTAAGGGGTGTGCCCGTAGGCCAGTCTAATGGAGGTGGCAATGCCTCCGCCGAGGTTACCTTTTCCCAAGTGACAAAAACCAACTAACTAGTATAGACAAGTTCTCATATAGTTCAAGCTGATGTCAAACTCGAGATACTCCTGTTTCAGCCTTAGCTAAATTTTCCTTTTTTTTTTTTTCCTTTTTCGACAATCTCATATAGCACAGGCTAGCCTCTGTGGCCATGGCTAGAGGTGAACTCCTGATCCCCCTGACTCTGGCAGCCAAGTACTGGGATTACAACTGTGTATCGCTCTCAGTTCAGTTCCTATTTTTCTGAGATGGGGGTCTCATCTCAGAAAGCCAGGCTAGCTCTGATGCTTCCACCTCCCAAGTGCTAGGATTATAGCCATGGACAACCATACTCAGTTCAATTTTTCATGTGCATGTATGTGTATGCATGTTCACATATGTGTAAGTACACATGCTCACGTATGTGTGTAGGCCTCATGTTGACATCGACTGTCTTTCTTGATCATTTTCCTCCATTTATACCTCAAGGCGTGATTTATTATTTGAACCCAGAGCTCACCATAGGCTATCGAGCTGGCTTGCTTGAAGATTCTGTCTCCACCTCCTAACTACTGGGATTACAGTGGGCTGCTATGCCTGCCCAGCATTCCCTGGGTGCGGGGGATTTGAACTCAGGTCCTTATGCTTTGTTCAGCAAGTGCTTTTTACCTGCTGACTCATCACCCCAGCCATCCCCTTTTTTTTTTTTTTTTTTTTTTTTTTGCAGAGGAAGGCATTGAGACAGGTGTGTGTGTGTGTGTGTGTGTGTGTGTGCGTGTGTGTATGTGTGAAGTCTTAGCTGTCCTGGAAGTTGCTCTGTAGACCAGGCTGGCTTAGAACTCATAAACATCCTCCTGCCTCTGCCTCCAAGTGCTGGGATTAAAGACATGTGCCACCCACTTGTCAGTTCTTAATATTGTATATTTATTGCCAATCTTGATTATAAATTAACTTGTTCTTTTTTTAACAGTTTAGAAATTTTGAGTCTGTCAAGCTTTATCCCCTTTATACCTGGATATAAACACTAGACACATAATTTTATATAACTGCATGTGCTGGTTACACAAACTTCAATGTATCTGGGAAGAGGAATCATCTAAGAAAAGGCTCCCTCAGAGTGCCTGTAAACAGGTCTGTGGGCATTTTCTTGATTAATAATTGATGCATGTGGGCCCAGCTTCCCAGGGGTGGCACCGCTCCTGGGAAGGCAGGCCTGGGAATATGTGAAAGGTAGCCGAGCAAGCCCGTAAGCAGCATTCCTCCACTGCTTCTGCTTCAGTTCCTGTCTCCAAATTCCTACCCCAGGTCCCTGCCTGGCCTCAGTTCACGCTACACGGTGCTAGGGGCATGTAAGCAGAATAAACCCCTCTTCCAAAATTGCTTTTTGTCAGTGTTTTATCATAGCAACAGAAACCAGGCTAGGACATTGTGTTGGGATGGATTTGTATATGTTAGCTTTGGCACAAATAGGTGGGCTTTCTTTTTATTGCTCTAAAGCAATTCCCTTTGTTCAGTGGACTGTGAACTGCTTAAACCTTGAAGACTGCCAAGGAAAAAAAACAAAAAAACTAGCAGAGTGCAGTAGGGTGGTGAATGCCTTTAATCCCAGCACTCAGAAGGCAGATACTAGTGGATCTTTGTGAGATCAAGGTCAGCCTGCTTTACAGAGCTACTTCCAGGTCAGCCAGAACTACAGAGAAACCTTGTCTCAAAAAGCCAAAACAAAACAAACAACAAAACATGCCAATTGTTGTTTTGCCATTTTGTCCAAGCTCTGAGATGAGAGTTTATCGAATCTTCACTTGGAAGTTAACTTTCCTGAAATTAACATTTTCCTGTTAAGTTAGCTCAATTCTTTGCTTCCCCACTCTCTCCATTTCAAGACCACACCTAAAAGCCATTCCTGAGAAGAAGAGAGCACCTGGTATCCAGCAAATGGTTGGAATAAAAGTCAGTGTCCCGGGGCTGGCGGGATGGCTCAGCGGGTAAGAGCACCGACTGCTCTTCCGAAGGTCCTGAGTTCGGATCCCAGCAACCACATGGTGGCTCTCAACCACCCGTAATGAGATCTGACGCCCTCTTCTGGTGCTGTCTGAAGACAGCTGCAGTGAATTATGCCAGAGTGAGCGAGCAGGGCCAGATCAGGCCAGAGACAGCGGGGCCGGCAGAGGTCCTGAGTTCAATTCCCAGCAACCACACACATGATAGTTCACTGCCATCTGTACAGCTACGGTGTACTCATGTACTCATACACATAAAGTAAAAAAAAAAAAGTCAGTGTCCCGGACTTTAGCCATTTACATAACCCTTCCTGTTTGGGGTTATCATCTGGGTTTTGTTTTCTTACATCTATTTTGTGTGCGTGCGTGTGTGTGTGTGTGTGTGTGTGTGTGTGTGTGTGTGTGTTCGCGCATGCACACCTGTACTGGAGTGTATTTGTGGGTGTAGGAAGATAGCTATTAGAAGCTGATTTTCTTATCCTGGAATCAAACTCTTAGCACCAAGTGCCTTTACCCACTTAGCCATCTTGCCCTGCTGGATATATCTATTTTGGAATCTGATATAATCTATTTCTCCCAGAAAAAGAATATATATATTCAGTGAGCATTATAAACAATTACTGAGTAATTTGCTGGTGTCTTAGTTACCACTGCTGTGATGAAACACCCCTGGGGTGGGAAGGGGTTGGCTTACTCTCCCACATCATTGTTCGCCATCGAAGGAGTCAGGGCAGGAACTCAAGCCGGACAGGAACCTGGAGCCAGGAGCTGATGCAGAGGCCATGGAGGGTGCTGCTTACTGGCTTGCTCAGCTTACTTTTTTACAGAATCCAGAATCACCAGCCCAAGACTATGTCCTCATCCACAATGGGCTGAGCCCTCTCCATCAATCATTAATTGAGAAATGCTTATAGCCAGATCTTATGGAGGCATTTTCTCCATTGAGGTTCTCTCCTTTCGGCTGGCTCTAGCTTGTGTCAAGTTGGCATAAAACTAGCCAAAACAGATAGCTCTTTCTAAAATTTTCATGGATTAGAACTAAAAACAAGGAACATGTTAAACAGGAAAAGGCTATCACTGAAATAACCTTAGTCAGCAGAAGGCGCTGTTTTAGCTGGCAGAACTGGCATCATCAAGACATGGTCAACGTCAGAGCGAATCCTGCTAGGCTCCCAGACCCCCACCACTCTTCTTGTTCCGTAGCTGTCAAGCAAAGCCGTGTTGATAGGTCCAGAGATATCAATGTTCGAGGATGCAGGGACACCTTAACCCGGAATCCCCAAGCCTTCCGCTCCCGGTGCCTGGGATTCTTCCTGCCTCCTCCCCGCGGTGGAGGTTGTGGGTGTGGCCCTGACGCAAAGCTCAAAAGTGAACGACTCTGGGCAGGCCCTGATTATCCCTTGGCTGTGTCTGGAAAGCCCAGGGTTACCTGCCCCATTACGTGAGACCTTACCTGACTGCGTCGCAATGCCACGCCCACCACGGGCCCTCAAGGCAGCTGGGACGCTGGCTTAGCTTAGACAAGCCCCCAAGCCCCAACCCCCGCCCTCAGAGACCCCACCCACCATCAGTCCAACCGCATCTCCACGCGTCCAGAGCCCCTCTTTGAGAACCGAGGCCCTACCCACCCTGCCAGACGTCCCTCTCCCGTCCCACCATCCACCCGCCCCAGCCTCCAAGTCTCTTTCGGTCTCCGCCCGGTCACCAGGGCGCGGCACTACGCCGCAGAGGCCAAACCAACCCAGCCACCAAGGCCCCGCCTACAGGCCTAGAGTCCCGCCCACGAGGAGAGGCGCCGCCCTACCGTCAAGGCCCCGCCCCGCTCACGCGCGACGTCACGGTCACGCCCACCACGGCCCCGCCCACTCACCGCCAAGGACCCCGCCCCACGCCGAGGGTCGGCCTCCAGGTCCAGCCCCGCCCGAGGCCCCGCCTCCGGCCCCGCCCCCAGCCGCCTGGTTCCCGGGAGTGGCGGCCGCTGGGCTGAGGCGCGGCGCTTCCTCCGCGTTCGCGTTCTCTGCCGAAGCGCGGAGCCGCCGAGTCCCGTAGCCGACGGGCTCCGTCCCACGCCCGCCGCCGAGGTCCGCGGCCGCCGGTAAGTGTGGTCCTCGCGGGCCCCGAGCGGCGGAGGCGCAGGGCTCGGGCGGCGGCTCGTCTGCTGCAGTGCGGGTACGACCGCGCGTGGGTGTGGGTTTCAGACCCGGCTTTCCGCGCCTGGCAGGGTCGGTGCGAGCGGGCCTCGGGCCGCAGGTCCGCCTAGCCGGCCCAGGGCGGTTCTGGAAGCTCAGCCTTTGTTGGGCAGGGCTTCCAGGTTCCCTAATGGGGTCCCAGCCGCGCGTGCACCAGCCGGCCTGGCCCAGCGCCGGCGAAGGAGGTGCTCACCCGGTGACAGCAGCCCCCTCTCGGGAAACCTGTGTAGGGTTGTTGAGGACACCCCACATCTAAAAGCCATTCCTGTGAGGTGTTAGATGTCTTGCGTTTTGTTTTGTTTTTTTTTCCTTTTCTTAGTGCCATTTGATCTCAGTGTAATTGACCGAGTTCAAAACTGGGTGAAGAGGGGTTGATGCGCTGTAGAAGCAGGGACATTATCTGCAGGTAAATGGGAAGGCTGCGGATTGTCGGCTTTTACTGTGGTCATCATACTCCTTCCTTGTAAGCATTGTTTACAGCCCACTTCCGGATCCAGCAGATGGCTAAGAAATTAGGAATGGGTAAGGCGAGAGAGCTTCTACGGATGCTTTCTGTTTTAAGGTAAAGGTGTCAGGTGCACATGTGCATAGGGCTGTCCCTTTGTGTATTATCCTCTGTAGCGTCCATAGCGCCCACTGAACTGCGATTGTATCTCACAAAAAAGGTGCCAGAGATAGCTTGTGAGAGGAGCTGTTTAGAGGTTGACCTGGCCATTCTTGCTCTTGTATAACAGAGATTTCCGCAGAACTGAGCCTGAATCCTACGCCTACCACTAATCCCTAATATCCCCACCTTTCGGCAGTAATGGCCCTCCTGGGGCTCCAGTGTGTTTCCTAAGTGAAATCTGTGTAGAGCTGACCCGGAAGCTGGTTAGCGTTGGGATTCCCCATGCCTGTATTTTGAAGGGGTTTGCTTCTTAGCCGTGCAGTTGTGCCAGCTAGCACTTTCTTCCAGCATCGGGCGTCACAGAGACAGAAGTGCACCTGCTGCCTGTTCATACCTGGCTGGCAGCCTCCTCGGCAAGGGCAGCCAGGCACTCTGGTCTTGAACACTCATCAGATGCAGGTCTTCCTGGTGAAATGAGAGTCCACACCTGTGGGCTCTGAGCACTCTGTAGCTGGTAGCTGGGCTTCCTCTTTCCTCTCTTGTCCAAATCAGACTCGGAAAGCTGTGTGTGTGTGTGTGTGTGTGTGTGT
>JADRCD010174743.1:0-31267 GCA_019843815.1 Montemys delectorum | reverse complement strand
GGGGGGGGAGGGTAAGAAAAAGAAACAGGTCTCACTGTATTGCCCAAGCTGGCCTCAAACTCCTGATCCTCCAGCCCTGTCCTCCCATGTGGCCAGAAGTACAGATGAGCACAATTACTCCTAGATTTGCTGTTTAGGTTTTTAAAAATGGGTTTGTTTCCTGTCCTCCAGGGAAGCCTTTCACCGTCCATCTGAGGTTTCTGGGAGCCTCCTGTCCTATCCTCGAGCATGGGCTTTGTGTGCTACAGAGCATGCTGTTCCTCAGGGAACAGCCACTTCACTAAATTTTACTTCAGTCTTATAATAAAGAGTAGTTAGGCACACATGCTTCCACTTTACTTTTATGACTGGAGGTCACGTGTCTTCATGGCTCTGTGTTACAGGGTTGTTGTATTGTTTTTCTTCCTTCAGAACCCTCAAGCAAAACAAAGCAGCTCTTTAGTCCTTGTATCTTCTGCATTCAGAATATCCACCCAGCCCTCAGACACCACTGGCTTCTTGGATTGCAGCTTCTCTGGTCCAAGCAGCTGCACAGACAGCTTCTGCAAAGCTTCCTCTTAACTTCCAGCATCTAGCTAGTATCTGTTTTGTAGAGGTCTGCAGTGGGGTGGAGCAAGCAGGGCCTTCTCCTGTGCTGGTCTGATCCAATGGCTCTGGTAGTCACATAGAACAGGGGCTTTTGGTTGGAAGAGGAGTATGGAAGTAGTGTTTGCTCAGCTCCCTACAAAAGCTTGAGAAAATGCCAACCAGCTAAAGCCACTATTGTTTTCTTTTCAGCTTGTGAATAGTCACTGTTCATTAACTTGCCATATTACAGAGAGACTGCATGACTCCTTAGTTCATCCCGATAAGCTTGTTGACCGGCGCATCCTTGTCACCAACTCCGGAACACTGAGGTCCTTTTCTTAGTCCTGCCTCCTTGTTTGCTTCTTTGGAGCATTTTTCAGCAGCATATGCCTCCAACAGCTGACCCTCATTCAGACTGTGCTGTGTTTACTAGGTGATCAAACCATCAAGCCATTGTGTCTCAAGTCAATTGACCCTTGAAAGAGTTTGTGATCACACAGATAGATAGTCTGTGAATGTGACTTCAGGGGCAAGTACCCTAAGCAATAAACGATCTGTTGATCCTACGCATATTAACTAAAGATCTGTTGAGCCTGACAAAGCACCATGGATGAGATGGACAAGGCCACAAAGCTGTGACTTCTGTCAGACCTTTGGGCTCACCCTTTCCTCCACAGCCTTGGACCCCACTATCTGATGCCAAATTGAATCCTATAAGTACATAGGGGGTTCCAGGATATCCTTTGTCCCAGCCTGCTGAATCTCACTTTGGCCTGCCTGCTGTTGGTAGTGGAGCTGGATTCTGCACAGAGAAGCTTCCTAGCATCATCCTCTGGGCAGACTTCTTAGGCTCTTGACCCCTCAGCTCTGCAGAGTCCCTTTACTGTTCCTCAAAGGTCTAACCTCAAAGAGTGGTTAGAAAAGAGCCCTCCCCGCCCCATCTTGCCCACTGTTTTCTTGAAGAAAAATAGAGGTGCTAGTAATTAGGACACTTGTAATGAAAGGATTACCCCCAACTTTTTTAAGTATTTGTGTGTGGACACAGCAAGCATGTTGAGGCAGTCTCCTTGGTTTCTTTGCCACTGTACTGTAAGCTCCAGGCTAGCTGACCTGTGAGCTTCTCAGCCATTCTCTTGGCTCCCTACAATCTCTCCATAGATTCAAGGATGCCTTAGTGAAACACCAAGATGCTGAGCTCCCTGCCTGCCAAGCTTCCCACAGTGCTTGGGAACAGGACCGACAGCAAGAGGGGATCCCTCCACCACAGAGCATGGCCTTTACCCCTCCCTGCATGCAGTGCACACAGACTAGAAATGAGATACAACAGAACAGGAGGTGAGCCACACAGCACCACGCACAGCTGGTGCATGGCTCCATCTGGCCACCTTCCTGCCTGTTTCCACCCTTTTCATTTATGCTTATTGATACTGCTGGAGATAGACCCCAAGACCTCATGAGCCACATTCCAGACTCAACCCTTCTATTGATACAAAGCTAAAACTTTGTTCCCTTCTGAATACTTTCTAAGCAAGGTATATGTGTAGGGTGTGTATGATTTGCATATAAAACTTCGAAGAAGTCTGCTTTCTTGACCACTGTTTACAGTTTTATAAGCCTGTGTATATTGGAAATCATTTCTCAGAGGTCCCGTACTAGAATAAATTGTATTAAAGCTGCAGAATAAATTGCATTAGAGCTGCAGAATAAATTGCATTATAGCACTGGAACCTTCCAAAGCTCCCTCAGGCAGAGCTGGTCTCCATTTCCTCTGACCTCCTCTAGGCAGCACCTTATGCTGGCTTCTGTTGTTGTGGCATTTAACCAGGTTGGGTTGTGATTTATCTGTTTATATTGCCTTTGTCCCTCTCACATACACAGTAGCATCAGGGTCCTCTGGAGCAAGAACCAGGCTGCGTTTATCTTTGTCAATGTAGCAGTCAGTAAAGGTCGTAAAAATGTGCTCTCACTATTTCTTTCTGCCAAATCTACCAATATTTAAAGAGATTTCCCAAGATTTTGAATAGAGCATTAAGGCAGTTTCATCAGTAATACATTAATTAGTGCTTTAGTAGCAATGAGAAGATCTTATATTAACCATTATCACAATAACATGTAATGGAGTAGTATAGCATCTCTTGCATGCCTACTATGTCCAGAGCCTATGCTGGGCTCATTATATGCCTTACATTATCAAGTTCTCTCTGCACACTTAGATGCAGAGAGAATCTTCATCTGTCTTACCCATACATAATACTTTTTTTTTTTTTTTAGGTCTCTTTAAGTAGCTCAGGCTGGTTCCAAACTCTCCATGTAGCTCAGGCTAACCTTAAACTTGAATCTCCTGCCTCTTCTCTTTAGAGATGTGGAGCAAAAATAGACTCCCCTCCCCACTCTCAGGAAGAGAACCAACAAATACAAAACTTGGATTTGAGCTGGTCAGCCTAGACAAAGAAAGGAGGCGAAAGATGAAACACTATTTTTAAAGATGTTCTTTACATAACCTTTTGGAAATTTGTTTTTTTCTAAGTGTGGTGTGTTCTTATGGTTGTACTCTTGAATGCCAAGGGCATGGTGTGGGCCGGACAGGACCCTCGAGCTGCCCGGAACAGAAGCTACTGCTCAGAGAACAGAGCAACTCAGTGGAAGAGAGCACGGTTTGGGCTTCAAGGACGTACTCGTTTGCATTGATTTTTAGAAGGTTGTCGTTTAGTTGTCTTTAATCTGAAACTAAAAACATTTTTACTAATAACATTTAGTTGATAACATTTTTCCTGTTTTATCTTCTTTTAAATTAATTTTTTAAATTTTGCAAATGCATATTGTTTAGACAGACTCTTTTATCTGAAATCAAACATGTAATAAATACATTGACTCACTCACTTACCCTGATCGTCGAGCTCTTCCCTAAGAAAGTGGTCCTGCTTTCTATGTCATTAACATGGCCCTGACCTGGCTATGTCGTTGCAGTATGTGGCACTAGGCTTCTCCTCAGAAGAGCCAGGCCACCTCTGTGGCAGTGTCCTGACTGCTGACAGTCTTTAGTTTTCACAGTTATTGACATATTTGAATTTCTTTATCCTCTTGATTTTCACTCTTATTTTGCCTAGATAACTATTTGGTGACTATATTTTCTTCACTTTGGCTGGGCACTTTTTTTTTTTTCTTTTCGTTTTTTGAGACAGGGTTTCTCTGTATAGACCTGGTTGTCCTGGAACTCACTCTGTAGACCAGGCTGGACTTGAACTCAGAAAGCCACATGCCTCTGTCTCCCAAGTGCTGGGATTAAAGGCATGCGCCACCAACACCTGACCTGTCTTCCTTTCTAAGCAGTATTTCACTGTAGTCAAGGATGATGCCTTGATCCTCCTGCCTCAGTTTCGAAGTTGGGATGATAGGTGTATCCTACCGCACCTGCCTGCCCTTTGCTTTGTAGTGGTCACCTCAGACTGTCACCTCTCTTCCTTCTCATTCTGCATTTTGCTCTCTAACCTTTTCCTGGCGCCTGTCCTCCCTGCCCTGGCTGTGCTCTGTGATTCCTTGTCATATCTGCTAGAACCAAATGCCTAAGTCCCTGCTCTCATCCTTCTTTTTTAATCACTTCCAAATATAAGTTTTCTTATAATTAAAATATCTGTGCCACTGCATGTTGTGACTGCCCTCATTATCCTCGATGTTTAAATAATTCTCGGGCTTGCTATTCCTCAAATGTAAGTGTTGAGTTTCCAGTTGCTTTACTCTTTAAACTGAATCTCTCCTTCAGTTGCATTATACTGAAATAGGATCTATACAGTTTTATAGCAGTTTCCAGAATTTTTTTCTTATATGGTACTTTACAGGATTGTTCAATATTAGCTTCATATTTTAAAGCTGAATAAATGCTTTGAGAAGTTATGTGCTTATGAGCACTGTGGAGGTATATGCTTGTAGTCCTGGCACTCACATGGTTGAGGCAGGAGGATCATAAATTCAAAGAAAGTTTAGGCTACATAGCAAAGCCCATTACACTCTTATTCTTTAAATACACATGTTTTGATGCTTCAGGTCAGTTTCTGTGTTTGGAATGGTGAACTTATTGCAGGGTGAGTAATTTACTCCCTTACAGACAGAAGAACAGTGAAGCAAGATCTATTGAGTTCATTTTCCCTCATACCCAGCTAGCTACTGTGAGTGACTGGTGGTCGTGCTCCCCACACACAGGCTAAAGATGATTCTCCCATCTTTGTATGGGATTATGTGGCCTCTCTGATCTCGGGGGTTATTGCTAGAGTCAAGAAAAGGGACCAGGGAAAGGCATATCCCTCTAGAGTCACTCAGGACCTCTGCACACCTGCTGATAGAGACAATCAAGTCAAGTGACCAGCTACCTCATGGGAAATAAAGTCCAACCTGGGTTCAAATATGACTATGGCATCACGGAAGGAAGTGGACCTTAAAGCACATAGACCGCTGTGCCCTGGGATGGTTGGAAGAGAGAACTTTATGGGTTTGTGCTGTGGGCACTCTGATGTGTTCTGGGGGATACTGAATCCAATCTTTTAACATAATGCTTACTGTCAATTTTCTGTGCCAGATTTTCTGTGCTTTTAATAGGCCAGAGCAGATGTCTGTGAGGAGTAATTAGATAAGGAGGGCTACCTGGCAACAGCATTTCTTCTGTGGTAAAGGACTTTTTTTTTTACTGTAATGTTGAGGGTTTTGGTCCCTTAGTTATCTGGGGCACTCTGCTTTTCATCACCTGGTGTGACAGTCTTTGTAGGCCCTAGACAGCTATAGAATGGGGACAAGGTGGGCCTTACTGGGACTGCCACTGTGCATCGAGCCTGCATGTCACTAGCACAAACCTCCTTCCCAGCCAGGGTCCCACCTCAGTCTGTTTGGAAAGCCCCTCTAGGGCATGCTCAGTGGCATTTGTTTAAGCCTACAAGAGTCTATTAGGAGCTCTCCAGGCTGGCTTCACCATGCACTTGTTGGTTTGGGTTAGTTGGTTCTTCCTTCTCTTTGTTCTTTCCTGTGTGAGATAAACCAGTAGACTGACTGACATTTCTTACATGAGTAATGACCCTACTGTGCCTTCCAGGGATCTGCCCCATTTTCCATAGGATTGCAGCCTTCATCTATTGATTACAGATGCCAAATAAATCCCTACTCTACAGCACACAGTAGGCTTAGCTCTGCAGATGCTGTGGTGACCACAGATGAATGCAGTCATTGTCCTCATAGAGCTAATCAAGGAACAAAAGACACACCCAAGGAGAGACCCAGGGAAGTCAGTAATCACAGGAAAGAATGTAAAGCACAGCTTTGCTGAGCGGCCCTTTGCCAGGCAAAAGGTCAGGGAAGGCATCTTGAAGCAAGAGGAACTTGGGTAGATTGGAAGGAGGGGCAAAGCCATCTAGGTTGAGAGCGGTGGCTTGTAAATGAGGGCAGAGGAGAGACAGCAGAGAGGTGGGACAGTGGGCCACAAACACTTGGAATTTACCAGGCCCACCAGTCACTGCATGAAAATGGGGTTGGAAGGAAGCAGGGGTGTATGAGACGAGGTTGGTTTGGAGGCAGCCGCAGCCATGCAGGTAGGGGTAAGAGAGTCTTAGTCAAGTCTCTTTCTGGATTTCATGATTCTGAGTTCAGAGGGCACTAACTCTTCTCCAACTATTAAATCATGAAGCGTGTTCTTCCTTTCTTCTCAGACTTCCCAAATTGAGACAAGCTTTATGCCTCTTGTTCTAATAACAGCAAAGTGAAAGGACAGGGTTGCCTATGCTTGACAGTGTTGGGGGATGTATGGGAAATACTGTCTATATGCGTGAATCATAAATGGCATCAGCTCTTCTCCCAAGTCTTCCATGAGGCTCGAGTAGCTAGGACTGTGCCAACTTAGATTTCCCTTCCTCTACCCATGAGAGACATTGTGAACTGTGGTGCTCTGTTCCTGCCGTGTCCTGATGTGACCCCCAGACACTTCATCCCAAGCCCCTGCCGAAGCCTGCAGCAGCATCTCCATACTCGTGGCCTCTGCTGTTCCCTGTACTTTTAACAGTGAGTGAGTGGGTACCCACTGTTCTTGGAGCCCTTCACTAACGGTTCAGAACTGGCCTCAGAGAAAGTCAGTGTGCAAGCCCTCCCTTCCTTCTGATCCCATCTGCACAGTTTGTGCCCCGAGTGCCCTCTATTTTTATAGTTTGCTAGAATTATAAACTCATTGATAGAGCTGTTAGCACACTTAGTTTTGTGGCAGCCTAAAGGACACAGTCAGCATAAGCAGAATTCATGTGAGTCCCCACATAGAGCTTCCAAATGTCCTCTCCAGTGGAACCCTGGATTGGGCTGGCTGTGACGCGCAGAGCACTGCCAGAGTGACCAGCTGGCTTCCTGGTGGGTTTGATCACATGGCTCATCTTAGCCTTCATCCAAAGGGAAGCTAGCATGTATGACCTAAACCCCACCACCAACTACACATTATTTGCCAGTATGGCTTAAAGCTCTTAAGAAGAGAGGCAGACACTCACTATCACTCAAAAGAAGGACTCAGACCTCTGTGTGGACAAGGTAGAATTCCATTGCCCATTCTCTACCTTAAGATAATGTGGGATTATACACTGCCAATTGCCAGACATAAACATAGGCACCTGTCAAGTGTGTCCAGAGGTTATTTTGCATGCGGAGGTTTAGTAGTAAGCCCTGGGTTGGTTTGGACCTTCTAGGTGAGGTAAAGCTTGGACGACAGCTGCCAGCTTCTGAGGCTGGGCTGCCACTGTCACATCTAAGCTCTGCTCTGTCAACTAGTCATGTGACCATAGCTGAGATGTTTTTTAGCCGTTTCTTCACTAAAACTGAGAATGATACTAGTACCTACTTCCTGTTGTTATTACACAGGGTAAATGAGAATGTTTGTGCTAGGGGCTAAGAGTGCACAGTATATTGGAGCACATAATAAAGGAAAACTGGATATAATTTCATATTTTAGAAATTTTTTATTTATTTATTTAATGCATGTGAGTATTTTTACCTGCATGTATGTATGTGTATCACATATGCACCTGGTGCCCACAGAAGCTAGAAAAGGGTAGATTCCCTTGTACTGTAGTTACAGGCATTTGTGAGCCACCATATGTGTTCTGGAAACTGAACTTGGGTCATCTGCAAGAGCAGATGTGATCTAAGCATCAAGGCCATCTCTCATGTCCTCTTTGCTTTTAATATTTAGATTTTAGTTTGTGTATTGTATACCACGTGAATACCTAGTATCTGTGGAGGACAGAGGAAGGCATCAGATCCCCTGAAACCAGAATTACATTTGATTGTGAGCTATCATGTAGGTGATAGGAATTGAACCCAGGTCCTCTGCCAAAGTAACAAGTATTCTTAACTGCTGAGCCATCACTCCAGCATACCATCCCACCCGCTTTGTGTTTTGAAACAGAATCTCACTGTATCCCTGGCTAACTTGGAACTCTTTATGTAGACCTTGAACTCAAAGATCCCCCTGCCTTCTATT
Organism: Montemys delectorum; assembly: GCA_019843815.1. Lineage (NCBI taxonomy): Eukaryota > Metazoa > Chordata > Mammalia > Rodentia > Muridae > Montemys > Montemys delectorum. The sequence goes on along the minus strand of JADRCD010174743.1, from coordinate 23,205 downwards.
TTTATATTTACCATGAGAAAAATATTCTAATCTCTTTTTTTCAGATCCTTTAATATGGTGAAATTTGTGTGAGGTGGTTCTGAAATGTATCCTTTATTTCACACCTTCATGTCTTTTAAACAGAGGTGAAAGCATGAGGTAGCAGTCGTAAGAGGTGGTATTCTAGTGTGGGAGAGAGCCTGAGTTAGAGGGGAGAAGGACCCCCCCACCCCGGGCAAATGTGCTCTGATATATTTGGATGTGGACATTGTGGCAGGTCGTCGCTACAAACTGCAGGGAGATTTTAATAGTTGGAAACCATATTTGCACCGTTTTCCCATATTGCTTCTGAGAAGGCTGGAGGGAAGCCATCTTGAGGGTAGCTCAAGGACTGCCGGGCCAAGCTCCAGTCTCCTTTCTCCTCACCACTTTCTAGCAGCAAGCTCCCTAAAGGCAGTCTACTGGCAAGCTGCACACAGCTGGCCGTAAAAGGGCCACACTGGCCTTCCAGAAACTGTTTAAAACTGAATGAAGCCCACGACTTTGTCTGATGGTTATGCCTTGAGTTTGTGCCAGCCACTAATTGTTCTCTAGGCTTTCCTGGGAAGGTGGCTGAGCTTGGGACTTGGCTTTGAGGTCTGCCATCTGCAAGCTGCTATTTGTCCACATGTGATGTGGATCAAGACTATTTGTTCATGGATCAGAGCTTTAATGTTTTTCAGTTTAGGAAAATGTTCCATCTAGGTGGGACTTGCTCTCAGACTCCTAAGGCCTTTAGGTTCCCAGAGACTCTGTTTCTAAGATTGGGTCCACCAGCTAGTGTCGGTAGATGGGGCTGCTTTGAGGAGGGAGTCACAGGAACTTTACAAATGGAGGCCCAGCTTCCTAACTGACTGTTCTTTCCCCCCAGCTCATCTCTAGTGATGCCGATGGAGCCATCCAAAGGGCAGGAAGATTCCGAGTGGAGAATGGCTCTACAGATGAGGTAAGGACGCCCCAGTTCCTGTGTCACCACCAAGCGCTCAGCTGTGGCAGTGGACAGAGACCCCATGAGCACAGATGAGTTGCCTAAACTGAGCCCTGGAGAGACAGACAAGAATTGTCCAGAGCTTTGCACAGAGCAGACATGAAGGGAAAATACCATCATGGAGTCATAGAAGGTGCTGGTAATTTCACATATTCTTTCAAAGATCATCGTAAAGTCAAGTAGATACATGAGACTGCTCTGCCCACAGCAGCCCAGACAGGGATCCACAGCCTCTTTAATGAATTTTGGTTTCTCTAAGGATGAGACCTCCTCCTTCTACATCCTCAGAACACTGGGATTACAGGTATGCATGCACCACTATGCCAGTGCTGGGTATCAAACTCAGTATTTTATGCGTATTAAGCAAGCACTCTGCCTGAGCTACATCCTCAGTCCCACAATGTAAACTTTGAATACATATATAACTCATGGAGTTATCAAATAAGGGTGATTAGCATATCCAAATAAAGATACTTTATTTTATTATAGTTTACAGTGCTGAGAACAGTCCCAGGGCCTCATTTGTTCTAGGAAAGTGCTGTACCACTATGCTGCTCTCATGACCCGGAGCTTTTTAAACTGAAGTCCTCACAGCTTAATGCAGGACACTGGGCATGCTCCACGAGCCATAGAAGAAGCAGGCCCAACCGTTCCTTAATGGAGATACTCTGAGAACTATAAGCTTCCTCTGTCTGGTAGCAGAGCTCAGAATGCTGGGATTTGAGGTCGTATCAGGGTGTGGTGGAGATGGCCTACCACTAATGTGACTTCCTGCCTCTGAGTCATTTTTTTGCCGAGTAGGATAGAGATGGGTCCTGCTCTGCGGCACCTGGTCTTGCCTCGAGCGGTTTGTGTTTTATACTCAAGCAGAAGGTTTTCGTAGTCCACATCAAGTGTAATCTCATTAACACATCCCACATTACTAATTGTCAGGAGTTTTGTGACATCTTGATTCTGTCACCTGTCCTATTAGCTCCCCCACTGAGCAGCTTTGCAGCTCCTTCAGATGAGTTTGTCCTGCCATCTGTGTGCTCGCTCCAATTATTAATTAAAATGAGCATTGCCCTGGGTGGACCACAAGGGACTCTTTCCCTGCTCCCTCTTATGTCAATTAGTTGATGGCAAAACAGAGAGGACAGCCTTCCAGTTCTTCACACATTTACTTTTGTCAGCATGGGAAGATTGTATACTGTTTAGAGATGTGAAAACCCAATTTGGAGCCAGGCAGTGGTGGCACACGCCTTTAATCCCAGCACTTGGGAGGCAGAGGCAGGTGGATTTCTGAATTTGAGGCCAGCCTGGTCTACAGAGTGAGTTCCAGGACAGCCAGGGCTACACAGAGAAACCCTGTCTTGAAGAACAAAAAAACAAAAAACAAAAAAAAAAAAAACAAAAAAACAAAAAAACAAACAAACAAAAAAAAAACCAATTTGGGGAAGAACAGTTACTAATAAAGAGTGCATCATCTGGCTAGCAATTTCACTTGGGGAATTACAACAATATTTAAAATAGAGGAAGAGCCAGAATAACCCTAATTTCCCTCCTAGAGAATGATTGTGAGTTACAGTCCAGCTACACACTGGCATGCTTAATTGAAGAACTGTATTCTATTAGAATGAAGTTGGACTAGAGAAGTGCTCAAGGGGTAAGAGCATTTTCTCTGCCAACATGAAGACCCAAGTCCTAATCCCAAACACTGGCAGCAAAGCCGTGGCTGCATATGCCTGTAACTCCACCATTAGAGGACAGAGGTTACAGGTGGATCCTGACATCACCTGTGGCCCCTGCCGTCACCTGCACTTACATGCATATCCCCTCACACATGCATATAACTGAAAACAATTTTTAAAATAATCTTTGAAAAACTATGTACTTCTAGAGATTAACAGTAAGGTCAGAAGGCAGTTGTAGGGCCTCAGAGCATCCTAATTTATACATTTCCATGCAAGCTACAGATTTTCCAAGTCTCTTCTCAGTGGAATTGTTTTTCAGATCTTTTAAAATTTTGAGTTTGATTTTGAGAAGGGGATCTCACCATATAGCTCATGAAGTTTATCCTAAAATTCTGTATAGCCTATGGGAGCTTTGAACTCATGAGCCTCCTGCCTCTGCCTTACATGTGCTGGGATTACAGATGTGTGGCTCAAGTGTTGATTCAAAAAAAAAAAAAAAAAAAAAAAAAAAAGACCTTAAGCAGGTATAACAAGCCAGCCAGGTCTAGCTGTTCTACATAGAAATTTTTTTCTAGCTTTTTTCCCCTTTTCCTTCCCTCCACCTCTTCCTTCCTCCTTTCTTTTGATCTCATTTGCCTCAGCAGAACCTCAGTCTGTCTGTGTAACCTAGTATTGCCTTAGACTGATCTTCCTGCTTCCACTCCCCAAATTCTAGGACTGCAGGCCAGGGCCACTGTGCATGTTTTCCGAGGTTCTGGGGATGGGACCAGGGCCCCATGGCATGCTCGGCAAAGCACTCTACCAACTGAGCTACAGCCTCAGGCCCCAAGGCATTTTCTTTAATGAAAAAACAAGTATTAGTACAATATGTACCACTACTGTGTGTATATGCATGTGTGTATGTGTGTAGGTATAGTATGTGAATATATGGGGTGTGTGTGTGTGTATGCATATGTAAAGCAAACACATCTTTATAAATACACAACAAGCCGGGCGATGGTGGCTCACACCTTTAATCCCAGCACTTGGGAGGCAGAGGCAGAGGCAGGTGGATTTCTTGAGTTTGAGGCCAGCCTGGTCTACAGAGTGAGTTCCAGGACAGCCAGGGCTACACAGAGAAACCCTGTCTCAAAAAAACTAAATAAATAAATAAATACACACACTCACGCACACACACACACACACACACACACACACACACACAAAAGACCCAGAAGTATTCAAGCCAATTGTTTCACATGGTTTTACTGTGGGAAAGAAGTGGATTGGGATGTGGAGGGTGGAGGAGGAAAGATTTTAAGTTTTGTTTAGTCTCACTTTTTTTTTTGCAATGAGCTTATGTTTATGTTTACAATTGTAATGATTCAGTATATTGTCTTCTTATTTTTTAATTAATTAATTATTTTTTAGACTCCATATTTTATTCTGTACCCCTCATCCACCCTCCAACTGTTGCACATTCCATACTTCCTCCCTACCCCGTCTCCACATGGAGGCCGCACCCCTGACCCCACCTGACCTCTAAACTCCCTGGGGCTTCCACTCTCTTGAGAGTTAGGTGCATGATCACTGAATGAACACAGACCCAGAAGTCCTCTACTGTATGTGTTGGGACCTCATATCAGCTGGTGTGTGCTACCTGTTTGGTGGGCCAATGTTTGAGAGATCTCAGGGGTCCAGATTAATTGAGGCTGCTGGTCCTTCTACAGGATCACACTTCTCCTCAGCTTCTTTCAGCCTTCCCTAATTCAACAACAGTGGTCAGCTGCTTCTGTCCGTATTTGTCTTCTTACGGTGCTAAAGTCTCATGATCAAAAGCAGCTCAAGGGAAAAAGTTTATTTTGGTTTATGGTTCCTGAGGGGCAGAGAACATCATGGTTGGGAGGCATGGCGGAGAGCAATAGGCATTGTAGCAGGAGCAGGAAGGAACTCATGTCCCTAATGCAGGCACCAGACAGAGTGAGAGGGAAGTGGGACAAAGCTGTATAATCTCAAGGCTTGCTCCCAGACACATACTACCTCCAGCCAGGCTGCACCATCTAACCCTCCCAAACAGTGCCAGTAACTGAGAACCAAGCATTCAGATACCTAAGCCTGTGGGAGACATTTCCCACTCCAGTCAATGCCACAGTGGTTTAAAAATAGAGAGAGAGGCCTTTTTGTTTTGTTTTGTTTTGTTTTGTTTTGTTTTGTTTTTTTGAGACAGGCTTCTCTGTATAGACCTGGCTGTCCTGGAACTCACTCTGTGGACCAGACTAGCCTCAAACTCAGAAATCCACTGCCTCTGACTCCCAAGTGCTAGGATTAAAGACATGTGCCACCACTGCCCTGCCTGGCTGAGAGAGTCTTTTAAAAAGGAAGAAAAAGTGGAGCCTGCTTCTCCTGGTGTTACCTCCGCAGTTTAGTCTGGGAGGTAAAGCTAGTTAAATGCAGCCAGCCTCTATCAACCTTACTATGGAGAGGACTCAGAGGTGCTCATGGTTAACCTTTCCAACAGGGAGCACATAGGCAGCTTAAATAGGTTTATAACATAAAACTGTGTTCTCATTTGTAGCCTGGATGTATGTGGGAATTTCCTGCCAGAAGTCAAATATTTGGGGACATTCAAGCAGAGTTGGGTATTTTCCTGGGTTTTGGTTAAATTTACATTGCCAGTAGGAGCATAAGGTGGGGACATCTCTGGACATCTGTCTGGCTATCCCTACTAAAATCGAATGCCTGAGTGTGTGTGTCCACCAAGGAGAGTCCTATTCACAGCGACATCAGTTGCATACAGCCTAAACATCCAACAACAGGACAGTGAATACATCACTCTTGGGATTTGTCCTGTGGACCATCTGGAGATGAAGAAAATAAGTCATTGCACCAATCACAAGGTGAATGCCACACACACAGTATTGAAGGATTAAAAAGCCTGGCTTAAATGAATATACATGAGAGGGTTTCATTCCTGGGTAACCCATGGTGAGAGAAGTCTAGGAGTCAGCTTTGATTGGGTAATGATTGGGGAAATGAATGGTGGACTGTCTGGAAACATCATGTCTCCATCTAGGCCATAGTTACAAGGCTGACCCATGTAGAAAATTGTTTGACTTCCACCTCCTATTCAACCTTTACTCTCTGTCAGTGCTCCACATCATCAGAATGCAGAGCTCATTTACTTGGGGTCTTGGACAGAGGGGTTTTGCTTGGTTCTCCATTTCTTTTTGTCAGTTTCTATGAGCACTCTTGTCTCTCCTTATTGTGTGCATTTAACAAGGGAGAGAAGGCATCTAGTTCTGTGAGACACAGCTTTTGAGCAATGGGGTTCCCCACACCCTATTTCAGTTAAATATTCAGTGAAGATACAAGTGAAATAACTTTTTCAGTCCTTAAAAACAACCTCACCATTACCAGCTGGCTCAGCAGTGGTACACAGTATGTCATTGCCTCTCCCTGGATTCATGAAGTTGTCATGCTCAGGCCTAGGGTAGGGGGTATGTGTGGTCCAAGGCAAGAACTTCAAAGGTTCTGACAGTTAAGCCTGAAAGCCCCTCTCAGAGGTTTTTTGTTTTGTTGTTTTGTTTGGGTTTGGGGTTTGGGGTTTGAGTTGTTTTGGGTGATTTGGGGTGGTTTTGGGTGGTTTTGGGTTTTGGGTTTTGGGTTTTTGAGACACTCTGTAGATCTGGAACTCACTCTGTAGACCAGGCTGGCCTCAAACTCAGAAATCCACCTGCCTCTGCCTCCAAAGTGCTGTGATTAAAGGCATGTGCCACCACTGCCCTGCCAGAGTTTTGTTTTTAAACCCATAAAACTCAGACTACGATAAAGGGAAAACATTTTAAACATAATTTATAGTACAGATACATAGGATTTTCATTACATTAGAGAGCCAACCCAGCATCAGGTTTTGTAAGCTCTGTAATGTTAAATCCCTGGTATAGACCATTGCTTTTCAAAAGTCATTGTTACCAGAATTACCTCCATGCTTGTTCAAATGCAGGAGGGCCTGGCTTTGGTCCTTAGTACTGAAGGGAAGGAAGAGAAAAAGAAAGGAGGAGGAGGAAAAGGAAAGAGAAAAGGAAAAAATGAAGAAGATTCACAGGCTTCACCTAGAGAGCTCTGGGGAAGCAGATTCATAGCAGAGCTAGAAGCACACATTGCAATGCATTTGAGGAGCACTGAGCTAAGGCTCTGCTGGAAAGAAACTTCTCTGGTTTCTGCACCTGGGGCCTGGAAGCTCCCGAAGCCTGTGCTGGGGCCACGGAGGTCTCTTAAAGCTCTCTTAGAGCTTTATGGGATCTAGGGCCTTGAAACCATGACACCAACCTCTCTGGAGTCTGAGTGGACAAGGCTAGCTCCCTGGGTGATACCCAGCCCCTTTGTTGGGTAGGTTGAGACCTGAGGCTGTCCAGTGTGCCCCAGCATCATGTACCTGGTTGCATAATGGAAAGCTTTGTGGAGCAGGAGTGCTGCCAGGACTCATGGTGAAAGACAAGTGACTGCAGATAATGAATCATGCAGAAATCCTCCAAGGAACATATGCCAATTCACTGCTGCTCCTGAGTCACCCCAAAAGGTCAAAACGAAGAGGAAACACCGTGAGGTACTCACGGTTAACCTTTCCAACAGGGAGCACATAGGCAGCTTAAGTAGGTTTATCTAGATGAGCTAAGGACAAACAAGCCTTACCCACATGGTGTTCTGGCTGGATTTGCAGACCCTGGATCCGTTTGTGAAGAAGCATCAGACAGCCATAAGATAAAGTGCTTTGCTGAAAAAGCAAGGGAAGGAGGACACAACGTGCTTCACAATGCCAGTGTCACAGAAGACAAAGATCTGAAAATGTTCTGAAGGGAATCTAAATTGAGACCCAGCAACAAAATGATCATGTGCTGAAGCTGGGAACTTTCATCCGCATTGAGTACATTGACAAGTGTGGAATACAGATGATAGTATATTGTATAGATGCTAACTTTAGGAAACTGATAAAGCTGAACTGCGGGGCTGGGGCAGTAGCTCAGTGGTTGAGTGCCTGCTTAGCATATAGAAAGATCAAGGTTCAAACCCCAGCACCAGGAAAAAGGCTATGTTCTAGCTACGTAAGAAAAGGCCCCTTTTCCTGAGGAATATATACTGAAGATTTTAGGGATAAAGAGCTTTTACTTGTAAAATTGAGTCTTCAGTGGCTCAGGAAGAAAAGTGTGTTCTGGGAGGATGGCTCTGTTGGCCAGAATATCTGTCTGTACAAATGTGAGGACCTGAGCTCAAAGCCCCAGCACCCATGAAAAAAGTAAGGCCCAGCAACAGGCACTTGTAATCCCAGCAGTGGTATGGGGTTTAGAGACAGATGGATCACTGACACTTTCCCTGCCTGGAAATCCTTGCCAATCTCTGAGCTTCAGATTCAATGAGAGACCAGGTAACATCAACCTCGGTCCTCTACATATACATATACACCTGTTCTATTCTTATAGCTTTTAGGTAAACTTAAGATTACTTCCAAATAACTATGTATATATATGTAAACATAGCTTTTGAGGGAAATCAAGAAAAAAAATCTTAAGACAAAATAAGAAGCCTTAACTGAATGGTGGTGGTGCAGATCTTTAATCCCAGCACTCAGGAGGCAGAGGCCAGCTGATTTCTGAGTTCAGGGCCAGCCTGGTTTACACAGCAAATTCCAAGACAGCCAGAGCTATACATAGAAACCCTGTCTCTGAAAGAAAGAAAACAAAAAACAAAACACTTTAACCTTCAGTTTTACTCCCTAGTGTGTTAAAAAAAAAACCCAGATCATTTTTAAAAGGATACAAATAATATAATAGGTAAGATTTTAAAAACAAGCAAAGTCCACATATGACTGGAGGAGTTTTGGCCCCAGCTCTGCTGGTCAGCAGCACACACTTGGGTGGTATTTGGTTTCCTCAGAAACTGTTCCAGACAAAGGCAGCTGGAAGGTTCTGCATGAAACTTGGCATCTAAAGCACTTGGCAGATGTCAGGATGCCCAGAGCCATGGCACAGACAGCTTCCTCATTCACCTCATAAGGCAGTGTGAGCCAAAAAGCATGGCAGAAACACACAGAGAGAAGATACCAGCAGATCCCCTCAGGAACAACTGTGACACACCCATCCTTTTAAAAAGTCTAGTGATCAGTTTAGAGAATATTAGGACCTAATAGGGAGGTTCAGCAATCTAAGAACCACTCACCATCAGAAGAGCTATTACGATATAGCCTTCTCTTCCTTTTAATCTAGTCTACAAAGATCTGGCAAAGAAAAAATTTCAAAGCCTCTTTGTAAATTCAAAATTGAAGAAAACTTCAACATGGTATGAACTGATCACAACCATCTAGAAAGTCACCAAGGCATGTCAAATGTCACATGTCACAGAATCACAACACATGTTCTGGATAGTCTGTTTTCCACGCATGGCACAATGTAAATTCCATAGAACTTCTCCCCAATAACTTTTAACACAGCCTCAGCTTGGCATCAAGACCCACATGTTCACTGTAAGAAGATTTAATGTCTCATGAAGATAGGAAAAGAGAAGCTGGAAAGATGGCTCAGGGGTTAAGAACACTCACTGCTCTTGGTGCAGGCCCAGGCACAGTTCCCAGCACCCACAAGGCTGCTCACAGCTACTTGTAACTCCAGCTCCAGGAGATCTGATGGTCTCTTCTGACACACACATACACACACAAATAAAAAACAAATGAATCTTTTAAATAAACTGAGAAGTGACAGTGTTCAATAACTAGATCTGGGTTAGTTGACAAAGTATTAGTGGAAATTGATCTTTAATAATACATATCCAACTGATGACAGTGAAGTATGAGAGAACATGTATCACATAGTATAACATGGGCAGCTTTATTAGTAATGATATGGGGAAATCTTTCTAATACAGAAGTAACACATTAGAGCCACATGGTGCAAATCTGAGAAGTTTAGACTATCCCTGAGGCCAAAATTGCCATAAACAAGTTTGGAGTAAAATAATTAGAAGAAATGGTTTGCACCATGTTCAAAGGTTTCAAAAATTATTTTAAAAATATACAATGTTTAGGGAGACAAAAAAAACATAATAGGTATCCCATAAAACAAAAATCATAAATGGCCAATAAATATGAAGAAATTGGATTAAAGCCATTATCATTTGAGTAGGTTAATTCTCAAGGGAGTAAGCACCAATAAAGGAGTGAGTTCGACCTAAAGAAGTGGGTCAGTGAGACATCTCAGTGGGTAAGGATGCTGGCTGCCAAGCCTGACAACCTGAGTTTATCCTCAGAACTCACACGGTGTGCAGAACAAGTTGTCATGACTTCCACACATGCTCAATGGCATGTGCTTCCACACACATACACACAGCACACAATAAAAAAGAATGGAAAAGAAGGATGGCTCAATAGTTTAAGAGTATTTGCTGCATGATCATGAGAACTAGGGGTTGGATCTCAGCAGTGACTAACCAGATAGGTGCCTGTGAATGACAGGAGGTCACTGGGGTGTGCTGACTTGCAGCCTAGATGAGAAAATGCAAGCTTCATGTTCAGGGAGTGATCCTTCCTCAAAGAAATAGAGGGTGATAGAGAACATCTTTTTTTTTTTTTAAGATTTATTATTATTATATATAAGTACACTGTAGCTATCTTCAGACACTCCAGAAGAGGGTGTCAGATCTCATTTTGGATGGTTGTGAGCCACCATGTGGTTGCTGGGATTTGAACTCAGGACCTTTAGAAGAGCAGTCAGTACTCTTACCCACTGAGCCATCTCATCAGCCTGATAGAGAACATCTTAAGATCCTCTTCCCTAAGTCTTGGCTAACCTATACACATGTGTATGCAACACACACCACACACACAAATATCAGGGGTTTTATTTGTTTTGTTTGAGACAAGGTCTCTCTACAAAGTCCTGGCTGACCTGGAACACACTATATAGACCAGGCTGGCCCTGAATTCACAGAGCCCCTCCTGCCTCTGCCTCCCAAGTGCTAGGATTAAAGGCATATGCCACCACACCTGGTTTATCAGTTTTTAAATGGAAATAATGTTTAGTCTTCCTATTAGATGAAGGAACACAAATATAAACACATTAAGATTATGTCTATACTATTAAATTGTTAAGAAGAAATGCCAAAGTATAGGGACACTAGTGTCCTCAGCCCCTGCTGCTGGAGCTGAGGTGCTATACCAGCCTTCTAGAGGTGGGTTGGCAAGTCCTTCCAGAGAGCATATCTCTTGGCAAAACAATTCAGCTCCTAAGAACTTATTCTGAAGAAGCAATTAGACAAGTAATTATGTACATGTGGAATTAGATGCAAATCACACATTATTTATTAGAATCCAGTATTATTAAGCATTTGTATTAAATCCACATAATAAACTAGTATAGAGCTTTAAGAATAATATCACAGAAGATGTGTGTGTGTGTGTGTGTGTGTGTGTGTGTGTGTGTGTGTGTGTGTTTAAATATTAACTGGAAAGGAAATCCTTAAAACTGCATGGTTTGGTATGATTCCATGCTGTTAAGGAAAAAAAAAGAAAAGAAAAAACAGCCAGGTGTTGGTGCACACCTTTAATCCCAGCACTCTGGAGGCAGAGAGAGGCAGGCAGATCTCTGACTTTAAGCCAGCATGGTCTACAGAATGAGTTCAGGACAGCCAGGGCTACACAGAGAAATCCAGTCTTGAAAAAAAGGTGGGGCATGGAGAAAGAAAGAAAAAATAGCTGTGTGTGTGGATGGTGGGGCAGCTTGGCTGTTAATTGGACTTCTCTAAAGCAAGAGAAGTGATGAAAGGAATATCTATTAAAGGAGCTCTATTAGCTCAGCTTACACGGTGTGATCTGAGTACTCCAACGATGGCTGTCTTCCTACTGGAAAGGCTGAGAATCCAGTAGCTACCTGGTCCACAAGGATGGACACCTCAAGCAGTCCTAGTCTGATGTGAAGGCCTGGAGGATTCCTGGAGATCCACTGGTCTTCAGCATTTTGATATCAGCAAAGAACAGCAGCAATGGTGGCAGCAACAGGGTAGTTGATCCCACAGCAAGGTATAAAAAGCCTTTTTCCTCAGACCTCCTTTTTTCAGGCCTCCACCAGAATGGCTCTTCCCATTTCAGACAACCTAATCAAGAAAACCTCTTACAGATGTGCCCAATGGCTCTCCTCTTAGTTGATTTCAGACCCAGTCTAGTTGGCAACCAGGATTAATCATCACATATGCAAAGCATTAATAATGGCTGTCTTTTGATAGGGTTATTCATTCTTTTTGTCCATATTTTACATACCAACTAAGATGCATTTGTAAGTTCTAAAAAGCAAATGAACTTGAGTAAGATGCTAACAATTGTCCTCTGAATGACATGTGCTGGCAATAGGGTAGCAAGAATTGGTGCCTAGGGAACACCAACTCCCAGGTACCCAGATGCCATACACCAGAGAAGAGAAAACTTTACACCTGTTAAAACTGAGTTCACTCGTTTTTATTTCTGCACCCTGAAGATTTCTGGTCTGTTTGTGTGACATGACTTTACACTGGGCGCCATTGCTGGTGAGAACATGTGGTCACAGCCTTGCTGTGTGCTTTTACTGCTGACTTTTTTATCCTGGTTCTTCAGCTTCTGGTTCATTGCTAGCTTCATGTTGACTTTCTGAGTAAACATTTTAATGACACAGCTCTGCTTTGTTCCATACAGAACACAGCTGCTCTGCCAGGCACTTGGCGAAGGACAGACGTGCACTTAGAAAACCCAGAGTACCACACCCGGTGGTATTTCAAGTACTTTTTAGGGCAAGGTAATTATGTCCTTGTGGTGACTGGGGGAAGAAATTATGTTCAAACCTGCATAATAATTTCAAACGCTGTGTATGAGTGGAATGAAATAATTCATGACAACAGCATCAGAGCACTTCACAGTAAGGTCAGGAGTGAGCTTCATGGGCTAAAAGCTTCAACTCAGAGCTTTCTTGATTGTGAGTTGGTCTGTTGTGAGGAGTGCTGTGGGGTTGGGGTTTAATGCTGTTTTAATCTCTGGTTAAGAGGGAATTGGCTCATGGGAATGAGTCCTTTAATAGATAAGAATTTTCAGGATGGAAAAAAGGCTTTAACTTAACAAGGTCAGTCCTCTGTCTGCATGAGTTTTAAACATTTCACTTGAGACCATGAAGGAGAACAACAGTTTTCTGAGCAACCTCTTGGCCATAAAACTTCGGGCTCTGCCACATTCACTCACCAATGACAAGTATTTGTCTGGTGGACAGTATATGTAGCCATGAGGTGCAGTGCAAAGTGAACCACACCCCTGCCCTCACAGAGCCTGCAATACAACACTGGAAAGACAAACAGGTAGACACTCGGAGCTCACTGGCCAGGTAACCTGGCCAAAATCGAGACTATCCAGTTAATGGAGAAATCCTGTCACAAGGCAGCAAAGCTAGAGCAGTGAAGGAAGACACCCAATATCCTCCCTTGACTCCCTAAGTGCACAGACAGGCATGGACACCACACATCCATGTTTGTGCACACGCACACACACACCAATGTGATCCACATGAAAGACAAAGAAAACTGTTACAGTCTTATTCTACTAAAAAGTTCAGGTCCGGCCACACAGGGTTACTTAGGTGGGTGGAGGTTATAGAAGCATTTACCAAGAAAGCAATGTGCCAGTCCTCGTCCCCGTAGCTGTGCATGGAGTGCCCGTAGCACTGGCTTCACAGCAAAAGGATTTCTGTGAGTTTGAATGCCACTAGCATCCAAAGAGGTGATGCAAAGCCTCAAACTGGATTAAACAAGAAGGAATCAAACAATACAGTTTGAGGCCAACATAATCTACGTAGCAAGTTACAGATCAGCCAGGGAAAGCTCTCTGGTTGGCAGCAGCAACAGTTCAGTGGTATCAGAAGCCTAGAACCTTTCCCCTTTTCTAACTCTCAGCCTTAGTGTGATGATGGCTTTGCCCCCCTTAGGACCATACAATGACTGCAGCAGCTCCAGACATCACCTAACATAACATCCAGAGGAAGGAGGCATCTTTAGAGTGGGGAGCCTTTCCATAAGGCTCTCGGCAGATTTCTCATCCTGTCTCAGCTGGCACTGAATCACATGTTCATTGCTGAGCCACTTGCTGGCAGAGGGAAGTGGGTGCACGATTAGTGGTCAGTCCTACCCAAGTCAGCCTTGGGATAGCATGTGAGGACTGGCCACTTCTGTTTAAAGGAACCAGCTATATCCTCACTGACTGTCTCTTCTCTAGTCCATCAGAATTACATTGGAAATGATGCAGAGAAGAGCCCCTTCTTCTTGTCTGTCACCCTTTCTGACCAGAATAATCAGCGTGTCCCTCAGTATCGTGCAATTCTGTGGCGAAAAACAGTGAGTACCCGACTTGCGTTTGTACTCTGGTGTCACCTGATCAGCACATGTGCTGGGAGGACCTTGTAGTTCACCTCATCTCAGTTCAGTTAGTCTTTCAGGTGATTTCTCTCGCTGTAGATGGTTCAGAATCCCACTGTTCTGTGCTGGGGCCTCCAGGCTCTGCTTACCAGCAGCTCCTCCCCTGTCTCTAAGCAACTCTCAAAATCAACCACTTCCTAAATCTTGGCCTCTGGGAAATAGCAGTATGTTTTGTAGAACATATTAACTCATTAATCTTAGCTATTACTTTTGGGTTTGTTGTTGTTGTGAGACTGTGTTTCTCTGTGAACCTTGGCTGTCCTGGAACACACACACTCACACCCCTACACACCTACATGTACACATAAATGTATAGGAGTAAAGTAACAACTTTAACCTCCTAGAAAGGAGGGCTGGCAGTATGGCTTTGTTGATAGGGCATTTGCCTAGCTTGCATGAAATCCTGTGTTTAAACCAAGCACTGCATAAACCAGGTGTGATGCACATGCCTACAATCCCATCACTTGGGAATTGGAGGCAAGAGAATCAGGAGTTTCAAGGCCACTTATATAGTAAGTTTGATGTCATTTCCCCAAATATGAGACTCTATCTCACAAAGAAAAAAAATACAAGAAAAAATTTCTAGAAACCATTACTATTCAACAAATTATGATTAGGTACTTCTAAAATAGTGAGCTAAAATTATAAGAAGAATAAAAACTAGCATTTATTATGCACTTACTATATGCTAGATCAGTGGTTCTCAACCTTCCTAATGCTGTGGCCCTTTAATACAGTTCCTGATGTTATGGCGACCCTCAACCATAAAATTATATTTGTTACTACTTCATAACTGTAATGTTGCTACTGTTATGAATCATAACATAAACATCTGTGTTTTCTGATGGTCTTAGGTGACCCCAGGTTGAGAACCACTAGATGTTTTCTTAATTACCCAAATCTCATTTGCTGCTATTGCAACTACAGAAATTAAATGACCTGACAAAATCCCTCCATGTAGATAACAGATCAAGTATACTCCAGAGCTCAAAGACCAAGGTGTCACCACTGTGCATAATGCATTCTGTGTGTCTTCCACTCAAGGGCATACTCATGTCTCCCTCAGTGTCCTCCCCATGTGTCGCAGTGCCTGACAGTGTGGCACAGCTCCAGGAATATGCATTGAGTGAACAGTTAACTCCAACTCTGGCTGCTGCCTCCCCCCATTTAGGTAAACTTCCATAGTATTTTCAGAAATTGTTCTTTTTCTGAAGCAGATCTGGGGTAAAAAATCTTATTTGGTGTTTCTCATAAACTCATTTCCATCAGAGGCGTGCTCATTATAAGGGACTTTAGTGGGACCAAGGTTTACAGGGACAGGAACTTTCCAATGACTCAAAAGATTTGGAAGGACTAACACATCCCTTCCCCATGTCACCACCATAAATGGGGCCATAATCTTGCTTCCAGCACACCTATGTGACAAGCACAACCATCAGTGGATCCAGGAGCCCCATGTGAGTGGTGGGGGAAGGGGCATACATGTCAGTGAGTGCCCATTGTTCTCCTAGTGAAAAACTACTGTGCCTTCATCCAGTCCCTTATCTTTTACACCAGGCAGGGATTTTCTGGTTTCTGTTTATTTGTTTTATGTTTGCTCATTACAACGTTCCAGACCCTCCTGCTTTCAGGGTCCTCTTCAGGAAGACTGTGATTTGGGCACATAACTGGACTTTCCCTGTTGCTGTTTCTCCAGCAATTGATCTTTTTTGGAGGGGAGGGGTTCGAGGCAGGGTTTCTCTGTGTGACTTTGGCTGTCTTGGAACTTACTCTGTAGACCAGGCTGGCCTCGAACTCAGAAATCCACCTGCCTCTGCCTCCCAAGTGCTGGGATTAAAGGCGTGCACCACCACCACCCGGCTGCAATTGATCTTTAGTTATATGAGGAGAGGGCTGAGACCTCGTGACAGCAGAACACATTTGAGTACGAAGTTTCCATAAATAATTATGTACAGTGAGATGCATGCCCCACCCCATGACCTCTGGTATAGAACGAGTTGGTCCCTTCCTGTGTTCCTGAAGTCTGTGGGTCCTGCTGTTTGGCCCTTGTGAAGCATCTGTTTGGCAGTCTTGGGCCTCTGCTTGCCTCTGGGCCTCAGCTCTATAACTTACCCAGGGATCAGCCCTGCAAGCCATGGCCGTAGGCCCATATCTGTATCTTGCCAGTCATCTAGACTGGCAAGCGACTGCCCTTCACCATGTCTCCACAGGGCCCATATGGACTTCAGACTCCTGTGAGAGGTCCTGCCTAGAAAGAAGCCTCTTGCTCCAGTGCTGTGTTACCTACAGGGCTCACTTTGGTGCCACTACAGGGAAAACTGCAGTTTTGCCATGCCCTCATGATCTAGCATCTAACCCCATAGCCCGCCTCTCTTTCTTTCTTTCCCTCTGACCTTTCTGCCTTTCTGGAATGAACTTATTGGATATGCTATCTCCTTTTCCTTGACATCACCTATGTGCTAATCTTAGATGGTTGCTAGGCATTCAGGAAGAGCAAGCAGGATAAATGCAGGGGAAGCTGACTTATTGCCATTTCTGAAGCAGTTGTCTGTTAATATTGACTGTGGTCACCACCTTGTAGGGAACAAAGCTAATGAAGATGCTGAGACCCTGCAAATGAGGTCAGGGAGAGCTTGCGCATGGGGATCTGAAGGATGAAGACTGTAGGCACTGGCAAAGGAGAAGGGGAGATGGGGAGTATTCCAGGCAGAAGTAATAAGGATTAACAGACAATAAATAGTATTTTGTGGGGCCACTATTAAAGAAGTGTGAGGGTGAGATTCAAGTCCCCAGACCACCATGCAAGCAGTCCAGGGCTGGCCATCAAGAATATTATCCCCTTCCACCGACAAGTGCCCATGCCTTCATCTAAAACCTCTCCTCTAGGTGCTAAACTTGTGGGCCAAAAGCAGGGTAAGTGTCTGCTCCTAATCACAAATGGGTATATTGAAGGGAGGTGAGAAAAATAAAAGTCAGAATGTTGGTAGAAGCCAGTTACAAAATTCCAGGAACTGGAAGCTAGCACTAAGGGTTGTAGGAAGTACAACTATGAGTCTCTGCCCAGCCCAGTGCACACAGGTTCATGCTGTCTCGGGTTAAATGCAGTTAGAACAGCAGAACGTATAACCCTATTGTAAGCAGTCCTTTCTGTGTACCTATGCTTGGGTTTTTAGGTGTTGGGAATGGAACCAGGGTAAAGCATGTGCTAAGCAAGCACTCTGCTGTAGGGTCCCGTCTACACACATGGTGATGATTTGTATATAGAAACAACTCAAACTCACTGTAGAAACTCCATCCAGACAATACAGCAGGTAAACAGAGGAGGATCAAAGTCTATCTGCTCAGCCTGTCATAGCACACTTCTGGGAGTCTCTACAAGTGCACACAGGTGTGTGAAGGCATGTGCATGCATGTATACACATGTGCATTATTACACAAACCAGGTAATATCCAGCTTGTTCTTCTGAATCTACACAGTGCTCAGCTCTGGCTGACTGATATGTTCTGACACAGGTTCTGCTTATGGCATTTGATGTTTCCACCAGAAAATAGAGTGGTTTTATTTGAGTATTGACTCTCGAAAGCTGAAGACAGGAAATGGGAAGGAAGGGCTTTGTCAGGGTGTAGTGAAGAAAACCACAAGTCCAGACCTTGCAAGGCCTGGGCTCCTGTCATAGTTATTCATGAAGGGGTCACTGTCACCTAACACAAGCTGTTCTGGGCTTGCCTTTAGAGTCACCTCTGGTATGTTTTATAAGAAGAAAAGGTGGTAAGGAGAAGGCTAAGCAGAGGCGCGGAGCTGAGGCCACCTTGAGCAGGTTAGCCTCCTGTGTAGCTGAACAGGAGGTAGCTCAGTGGTTGAGTGCCACAGGAAGAGCCCGGCTCTCAGGAGTGGAACCTGGGAAGTTTAAAAAGAGAGCTACTGTCATCGTGGGTTTGAGTTTGACAGTGTTTCCAATCTGCACAGAAAAGGCAGTTTACTCCAGTGAAGAACCCAGGAAGAGGGCTGAAGTCCCTGTGTGGAGATAATTGTTCATGGCCAGTGATCTCTTGTACATTGGTTTCTTTACTCACAGAGATCACAGGCTGGAAAGGCAAAGGAACTCTACCCCCTAGGCCCTTGGTTCTGGCTTGGACAGAGAAGCTGGTAGAAGTGTCCCACAACTCACAGGACAAGTAATTCACTTATTTGTTCATTTCCTGCAAAGACGTCCCAACCCGCCCTTGGTTGTTGGTGATGCCAGTTTTATGATTTTCCAGAATTACAAAGAAGCCTTTGAGTGGGTTATGTTTGATGACCTTATTTGCTCTCTGCAGAACTCCTGTGTAAGTGGTGGGGAGAAAAGACTGGACCAGCTCATCTGGTCTGGGTGGTCTGGACCCAGGACTACTTGGGCAGCTCCTTGGTCCTGTTCATTAGATAAGAATGTACCCAGCCCTTCCTATGAGTTAGTTACAGTGAGTTCTCATTAAGTGAATAAATGACTTTAAACAAAGCCTGCAGTAGACACATTATTAAAACCTTGCTGGAAGATATGGGTGATTTCTAGTTGAAGGTCTTCAACCTGGTGACATGGTACTTGAGTCTCATTGAACAAATGGAGACTTTGTTTTGTTTTGTTTTGTTTTAATCTGTGACCCATAACTGATTTTTAGTTCAGAGACCAAACAAATCCCCTTTCAGCAGATTTGGATGGTGTAGTTCGTGGGTTACTGTTAAGCCAGGATGATTTCAGACATGGAAAGAGGAAAGGTCTGTGTTGGCTCACAGCTATGGAGGCTTCAGACCTTAGCTGGTTGTCCATGCTCTGGGGCAGGTGTTGAGGCGAGACTTCATAGCAGGATCCATGGAGCTGGAGGACACTGTTCACTTCATGGCAGCTGGGAACCAAGAGACCAGGGTTCTACTTCCCCATTTGAGAGCATATCACCCCAGTGACCTGAGACTTCCCACTAGATCCAGCTCTTAAAGCTTCTAGCACCTTCTAATAGTACCACAGACTAGTGACACAGTCTTCAACCACATGGGCAGTTGTGTGTTTTGTATCCAAACTGTAGCAGATGGTTTAGCTGTCCACTGAGTTGAAGAGTTCTGCTCAGAACCAGAAATGTGTAACCAGAGGGAGGGGTGTGGTCAACTGGAGCAGGATTTTCCTTTCCCTATGTAGAATGTTTATTTCCACACTCACCCTTAAAGAAGAGTGGGAGCACACAGGCATAGTCACACCTCAGTGAGCAGGTGAGGCTCTTCAGAGGTGAAGGGTGCTGGTCTCATCACTCATTGGTACTTTGATTCTTCTAGGGTACACAAAAAATATGCCTCCCCTACAGTCCCACAAAAACGCTGTCTGTGAAGTCAATCTTAAGGTAAGTATTCTCGGACAGAGGCCCATGCAATTTGAAGGTCTGTATGGATTGCCTATTCCTTGTGTATTAGCTTTCCTTGATTGACATGCCAGGCACTTTGTCAAGCCAGGCATTCCCTCCTAGAGTCTTGAAGGTAGCCCCAGACGGCAGGCCTGTCACTGTTACAGGTGATAAGATGGAGGTTCAAAGAGGGGCCTCACAGCCAAAATCCTGCACATCTGTCTGGTCGTAGCTCCTGAGCATCTTTCTAGGCTGCATTCTTTGCCCGCTGCTATCTTTTTCTTGTGTTCACTTGGATACTTTGGGTTTAGGGGGAAAAAATCAAGAAATTGTTTTCATTTTATTTTTATACTTTGCAATAGAAACCCAGATGTCAGCAACGGCTCCCTGGGGGATATGCTTTATTCTTCACTGAACAGCAAATGAAAGGATTGGCACATCTGGCTGCTGCCTCTGGCTTCCCACCTCCCTCTCATCTCCCTCCTAGGCTTGGGGAAAGCTGCCACCCAGATGGAGCCTGTCACTCTGTCCCCAGATAAGATATGACATCCTAGTGACAGTAGCTTCTTTGTCAGACACTATTGCTTTCCCAGCATTTTTTCAGTGACTCTAACTCTGCTGCACAATGTTGATCTACAGTTGTCTCCACTCACCTATGAGGAATCAGGGCCTCAGAGAGCAGAAGGGAGTCTGCAGAGCTAGGTAACTACAAGATTTAGACCTAGGTCTCTCTGGCTCTGCAGTTCGGAGGTAAAGAGTATCATATACTATATGAAATTGCCAATGACAGACAATAAATGAGTCAATAGTAATCTGGGAGAACAGCAAGGACCCCCCCCCCCCCCGCCCATGACTGCCTCTAGCTGATGAGTGTCCTGAGGGGACAGTTACACATGGCAATTGGTGAACTTCGTGGATTTGCTCATTCTCCCCTCACTTGCTGATCTGTATTTCCAGTGTGTCAGGCCCTTCAGAGAATCTACCGTGATTTTTCTTGATAATATCGTCTATCCAGAGAACTATGCCTTACTCTCTATTGCTTTAGTCCCTGTCTCACTGGCTCACTCTGTCTGCTCTGTTTCAGTGCCATGAACCTGGACAAGTTTGAGAAAGGACCTAGGGAAATTTTTCATCCCGAGATACAAAAGGTAAAGGAAGCCGTGGGCTTCATAACTTCATAACTTGCATGGACTTGATCTCACCTTGCCAGGACAGTAGGGCAGGATAGTCTGCCCAGGGAGAAGGAGGTGTGGTGTCATAATTGGGGTCAGATTATCAGGTTTAAATATATATACATATATACATATATGTACTTACATATACACATATATACACACATATATGTTTTACACATATACACACACACACACACACACATATGTATATGTATCAGTTGTAATTTCCTTATGCAGCTATAATCAATTTAGCTCTGAAACTTAAAACATCAGCCATCCTCACTAGGAAGCTAGTCAACGGAGCTAAGCTGAGTTTCAAGGAGGTAGCTTGCACCAGAGCTAGATGGCAAGGAAAAAGCTGGAGAAGCAGCCTGGAGTTGTGTCCAGGAGGCAACAGGGCCTGTGCTGAGTGAGGTGAATGAGTTCATTGGTGGGGAAATAACTCAAGTGAGCTGTGGAGGACTGATAAGAATGGATACAGTTTTTTTGTTTTGTTTTGTTTTGTTTTGTTTTGT
Organism: Montemys delectorum; assembly: GCA_019843815.1. Classification (NCBI taxonomy): domain Eukaryota; kingdom Metazoa; phylum Chordata; class Mammalia; order Rodentia; family Muridae; genus Montemys; species Montemys delectorum. The sequence continues at coordinate 2,021 of JADRCD010174743.1, read as the reverse complement.
ATGCCTTTAAGGTGAGCTTTCAAACTGAGGCTACTCATTGCCTTTCGACCTTGCTCAACCCAAACATACAGAGTTGAATATTCTCATGCCTTTGCTTTCATTTAATTTATAAAATACTGTTTTTCTGGGGCTGGCGAGATGGCTCAGTGGGTAAGAGCACTGACTGCTCTTCCAAAGGTCCTGAGTTCAGATCCCAGCAACCACATGGTGGCTCACAACCACCCGTAATGAGATCTAACACCCTCTTCTGGTGCGTCTGAAGACAGCTACAGTAAATTACACCAGAGCGAGCAGGGCCGGAACCAGAGGGGCTGGAGCAAGTGGGGCCAGAGTGAGCAGGCTGGCAGAGGTCCTGAGTTCAATTCCCAGCAGCCACACACATGATAGCTCACAGCCATCTGTACAGCTACAGTGTACTCATACACATTAAATAAAATAAAATAAAGTAAATCTTAAAAAAAAAAATACTGTTTTTCAACCATGGGGACTGGCATGGTAGAAGGGGAGAGCCGATTCCTGTAAGTTGTCCTCTGATTGTCCTCTGTTCTACAAGGCACCTGTGTGCATCTTACACACGTGCACACGCACACACACACATGCACACCCACACTCACACATGCACCAAATAAAACAAAACAGAACAAAACACAAATACTATTTGTACCCTGCTAGAATAAAGTCAGGCAAATTTTAGTATGTTAGATTAAACTAAGCAAATTAAGCTGTGCTACACTTAAAGTGACTATGGCAGTCTTAAAACAAATTAGAATTATAAATATATCAGTAGCAATGTGCCTTTAGTACTTCATAATATAACTTGGATTGTTTTTTCCAAGACAGAGTTTCTCTGTTGTAGCCCTGGCTGTCCTGGAACTCACTCTGTAGACCAGGCTGGCCTCGAACTCAGAAATCTGCCTGTCTCTGCCTCCCAAGTGCTGGAATTAAAGGCATGCGCCACCACTGCCTGGCTACAACTTGGAATTTTTAAATACAGGATCTTACCATATGGCCCATGTTACCCTAGAACTCACTTCATAACTTAGGGTGACCTCAAGCTCATGCCTTTCCTTCTTAGCCTCTGGAGGACTGAGCAGCAGGAATATTCCCACACCAGGCTAGGAGAACAGATTATTTTTTTTAACTTTTATTGCATTATGATGAGAAAAGTTACATGATTTCAATTTGTCTGAATTTGTTAACATTTAAAAACATATTTTAAGTAAATAGAATTAAATCACATTCTTGTTTCCCTTTTGTACCCCAACTCCTCCCAGAGACCCCCTCTTCAATACCTACAATATCTTTTTTTGTCATATTCCTTAAAATTTATAAAATGTTATAATAAAAATGAGTATTATAAAAGTTGTTTGATATAAAACAATCAATTTAACAGTGTTATGTAGATGCTTGTCTACAGCAATACTGCAAATACATAGGCTTTTCTCACTATAAATTTCAAATAACTCCAAACATAATAACTGTATATTTCAAAATAATACATCACTACTAGTATTTTCTTAAATTAACATAAATATGTAAAGTCTTTTGTTTGTTTGTTTTGTATTTAGTAGAGTTTAAAATCTTGGCTCTTTCTGTGGTACAAGCCCAAAATAAGAACAATTTTTAGACATTGGATTTCATTGTAATAAGGCTGTACTTCAATGATCCTCAAATCACCGAAGGATTTTATCTCTATAGTAGCTAAGCTGAGAGTTGACAGTTCTGCTGCGCCAAGGAATGAATTGTAGGCACGAGTTTTAGATACAGACTTCCTGCTATGGTCAAAAAGCTATTTGACTTGAGTGTGTGACTTTATTCTCAGCCCACAAAGAACAGGTTACATTCATTTAAGAAATGGTGTGTGTATTAAGATGGTCTATCCATAAAGTCATTCACTAACTGTTTCAATGAACAATGGTTCTGCATGGAAGGTGGTACAGACATTAGGTGAGGATAAGAATCTGGTTCATTGGCTGTGATGATTTTGAAAAGCATTCATCTCAGAGAAAGAGTAACTTATA
>JADRCD010174741.1:0-22890 GCA_019843815.1 Montemys delectorum | reverse complement strand
TTTTTTTTTTTTTTTTAGATAATTTCTTTATTTACATGTAAATTTTCCCTTCCCCAGGTTCCCCTCCAAAAAACAAACAAAGAAACAAACAAAAACAACAAGAACAAACTTCTTTTGCTTCCCCCCTCCCCATGCCTGCCACCCCACCCTCTCCCACTTATTGGCCCTGGCATTCCCCTACACTGGGGCACAGAACCAAACACACACAGAAAGAGTGGCAGAGATTAACTATGGAGCAGAGACTGAAGGAAGGACAAGCATATAGCTATCTCCTGAGAGGCTCTTACAATACCTGACTAATACAGAGGTAGAGGCTCACAGCCATTCATTGAACTGAGTACACTGTCCCCAGTGAAGGAGTTAGAGAAAGGTTCTATGGAGCTGAAGGGTTTGCAGCCCCTTAGGACAAAGAACAATTACTAACTAGTACCCTCAGAGCTCCCAGGGACCCAACCACCAATCAAGGACTATACAGGGTGGGACTGAATGTTCTGGCAGCATGTGTATAGTAGAGGACTGCAAATTTGATCATCAGTAGGAGGAAAGGACCTCGGCCCTGTGAAGGTTTTTTTTTTTTTTAATCAGAGCAACGCTGGCATCATAACAAATAGTTTAAAAGCATCCTTCTTATTGATTCTATGGAATACTTTAAGTAGCACTAGTGCTCTTCTATGAAGTTCTAGTAGAATTCTGTGGTAAATCTATGTTTCAAGATTTAGTTATGAGAAATTTTTATTAGCATTTAAATCTCATTGTTATGAACTTCCCCCCCAAGTTTCTCTAGAAGAGTCAGTTTTCTTTATGATTATGGCTCAAGATAAATCAACCACATGCTCATGAAAGACCTCACACCCAGAAGCACATAGAAAGCACAAATTGCAAATTGCAGTTGATGAGTTATTAAATTGAATCAGCTAACTAAATCAATTAAACAATTTAACTAATAAATAAATTAACTAAAAATGAGGTTGGGGTAGGTGGTTGAATTTGGGAGGAGTTGAATAAAAATATGATCAAAATACATTTTATTAAATTCTTGATTTAATTAATAAAATTCATATTAATAATTATTCTATAATTATATAATAATAACTAACAAAATATATGTTTTATTCCATATTGGTTTAATTTTGAATACACTGCTCATCTAAAATTTACTTGTTTATTTTAGGTTTTATAATTTAGGAAAATAGAGATTTTAAAGTATGTCTGTACAATCTCTCACTTTTCATCTCTAATTTTACTTGCCTCTTTTCTTTGTTTCCTTCTAAATAAACAGCTCATGGCATTGATTTGATTTTTTTTTTTGTATTTTTTATTTACATTTTTCTATCTCATTAATTAAAGCACAGATTGCAGTGATTATTTCCCATCTAAGGCTTTAGTTTTTATTTATTTTTGTTTTGCTAAGGTTTTAAAGTACATTATTATTTTAACTTGACATCTCTCTGACTTTTTCATTTGGAAGTTAGCACTATGAACATTTTAAGATTTCCTTCATTGTGCCCCATAGATTTTGGTATGTTATATTTTCATCCCACTCCAGATTTTTTTAAGCTCTTCATGATTTTATAGTGATTCATTTTTCATTTAATAGTGTATATTTACACAACCTGAGTTTTGTATATGTTCTACAGGTTTAATGGCTAGTGATTTCTAGTTTTTATAGTGAAGGTTCTGATTCTAAGGTCCTGTTCCACAATTGGTTCTTGGTATACCAGTAAAGAAAGTCATGGGCCAACTACTAGACAGAAGAAATAGGTGGTACCTCCAGATCCCTGGAAGAAAGAGAACTACACAAGGGAGGATTGGGTTCACCATACTTTGGAGAGAGAAAAGCTAAACAGCAAAGTGAGATCTTGAAACAGGTGGGTGGTCAGGGGCATTTATCAGGGGCTAGATGTTAGTGAGCTGCTAAAGTTTAGGGCAGGTAGGAGGAGCAGTAATAATATTCATGGATCAGCAGGAATAACATACTTATTCTTCATAGAGATGGAAAGAGGAATTTTCAAATTTATCTGGAATAATAAAAAACCCAGACTCTTTGTCTCTTTACCAAAAGCAGAGAGCTTATCTCCAGGGACTGCTCTGACACAGGAACTCAGGTGACATCACCATTTTCTCTCTGGTGACTTTCTAAGGATAGACCAGCCAGGAGGCACAGGCCTCAAAAGTGGCAGGGCACCTGGGACAGGATGGTTTCTACCCCCAACTACACCTAGGAGGGACAGCAGATCTACAACCCTCTCTGCTCCTTTCCCACAAACTGCAAGCTTGTCTCCAGGGAGTGCTCTGTCCCCAGGACTCAGGAGGGACAACTGATCCACAGCCCTCTGCACACAGGTCTTACCAGAGGAGAGCTGATCTCCAGAAGTGCTGACACAGGCTTACAGATCCACAGGAGGAGCTGTGGACATCAACCCAGGATCCAGCCAGTGACAGCAAGAACATCTAACACCAGAGATCAACAGATGGTAAAAGGCAAATGCAAGAATCTTACCAACAGAAACCAATATTACTTGACATCATCAGAACCTAGTACTCTTACCACTGCAAGTCCTGGATATCCCAAAACACCAGACAAGCAAGATTTGGATCTAAAATCATATCTCATGATGGATATAGAGGAATTTAAGGAGGACATAAATAACTCCCTTAAAGCAATACAGGAGAACACAGGTAAACAGGTACAAGCACTTAAAGAGGAAACAGAAAAAAATCCCTTAAAGAATTATATGAAAGAACAACCAAACAGGTGAAGGAATTGAACAAAACCATCCAGGACCTAAAAATAGAAATAGAAACAGTTAAGAAATCACAAAGAGAGACAACTCTGGAGATAGAAAACTTAGGAAAGATGTCAGGAGCCATAGATTACCAACAGAATACAAGAAATAAAAGAGAGAATCTCAGGTGCAGAAGATACCATAGAAAAAACGGACACAACAGCCAAAGAAAATGCAAAATACAAAAAGTTCCTAACCCAAAACATCTAGGAAATACAGGACACAATGACAAGACCAAACCTAAGGATACTAGGTATAGAAGAGGGTGAAGACTCCCAATGTAATGGGCCAGTAAATATCTTCAACAAAATTATAGAAGAAAGCTTTCTTAACCTAAAGAAAGAGATGCCAACAGACGTATAAGTCTATAGAACTCCATATAGACTGGACCAGAAAAGAAATTCCATCCATCACATAATAGTCAAAACACCAAATACACAAAACAAAGAAAGAATTCTAAAAGCAATGTGGGAAAAAGGTCAAGTAACATATAAAGGCAGTCCTATCAGAATTACACCAGACTTCTCACCAGAAACTATGAAAGCAAGAAGATCCTGGGTTGATGTCATATGGACCCTAAGAAAACACAAATGCCAGCCCAGGCTACTAAACCCAGCAAAACTCTCAATCACCATAGATGGAGAAAACAAAGTATTCCATGACAAATTTACACAATATATTTCTACAAATCCAGCCCTTCAAAGGATAATTAAATGGAAAACTCCAACACAAGGAGGGAAACAACATCCCAGAAAAAGCAAGAAAGTAATTTTCCAACAAAACTAAAAGAAGATAGCTACATGAACAGAATTTCAACTCTAACAACAAAAATAACAGGAAGAAACAATTATTTTTTCTTAATGTCTATTAATATCAATGGACTCAATTCCACAATAAAAAGATATAGACTAACAGAATAGTTACATAAACACAACCCCACATTTTGCTGCACACAGAAAACCCAACTCAGTGACAAAGACAGACACTACTCAGAAAAAAAAGGTTAGAAAACAATTTTTCAAGCAAATGGTCACAAGAAAAAATCTGGAATAGCCTTTGTAATATCAAATAAAATCTACTTTTAATGTAAAGTGATCAAAAAAGATAAGGAAGGACACTTCATACTCATCAAATGTATGATCTACCAAGATGAACTCTCAATTCTAAACCTCTATGATCCAAATGCAAGGGCATCTACATTCATAAAAGAAACTTTACTAAAGCTTAAAGCAAACATTGCACCTCATACAATAATAGTAGGAGATTTTAACACCCCACTCTCTGCAATGGGCCTTTCATGGAAACAGAAAATAAAGACACAGTGAGACTAAATACTCATGGAAGGAGTTGCAGAGACAAAATGTGGAACAGAGACTGAAGGAAGGACAATCCAGAGACTGCTCCACCAGGGAATCATTCCCATATTTGTCTTAGTCAGGGTTTCCATTCCTGCACAAATATCATGACCAAGAAACAAGTTGGGGAGGAAAGAGTTTATTCAGTTTACTTCCACATTGCTGTTTATCACCAAAGGAAGTCAGGACTGGAACTCAAGCAGGTCAGGAAGCAGAAGGCCATGGAGGGATGTTCCTTACTGGCTTGCTTCCCCTGGCTTGTTCAGGCTGCTCTCTTATAGAACCCAAGAATTCCAGCCCAGGGATGCAACCACTCAAAAGAGGCCCTACCCCCTTGATCACTAATTGAGAAAATGCCCCACAGCTGGATCTCATTGAGGCACTTCCCTAACTGAAGCTCCCTTCTCTTTGATAACTCCAGTTGGTGTCAAGTTGGGACACAATACCAGCCAGTACAATATTCAATCATCAAATCCAGACACTAATGTGGATGCAAGCACGTGCTAGGTGACAGGAGCCTGATACAGCTGTCTCCTGGGAGGGTCTGACAGTACCTGACTAATACAGAAGTAGAGACTCACAGCCATCCATTGAACTGAGCACAGGGTCCCCAATGAAGGAGCAAAAGATAGGACTTAAGGAGCTGAAGGGCTTGCAGCCCCTTAGGACAAACAACAATATGAATTAACTAGTACCCTCAGAGCTCCCTGGGATTAAACCACCAACCAAAGAGTACATATGTTGGGACTAATGGCTCCAGCAGCATATGTATAGCAGACCATGTCCTAGTTGGTCATCAAGGGAAGGAGAGGCCCTTGGCCCTGTGAAGGTTCTATGCCCCAGTGTAGGAAAATGTCAGAGCTAGGAATCGGGAAAGGGTGGGTTGGTTAGCAGGGGGAGAGTGGAAGGAACAAGGTTTTTTTTTTTTCTTTTTTCTTTTTCTTTCTTTCTTTCTTTTTTGAAGAGGAAACTGGGAAAGCAGATATACTATGATATGTAAATAAAAATTAATAAAAAAAAAGGTTTTGCAGGTATTGAAGGGGGGTCTCTGGGAGGAGTTGGGGTACAAAGGGAAAGAACAATGTGATGTAATTCTATTTACTTAAAATATGTTTTTAAATGTTAACAAATTCAGATAAATTGAAATTATGCATCTTTTCTCATCATAATGCAATAAAACTTAAATCAATTAGAAAAACACCCAGCATTTCAAAAACCATTCTCAATTGTAAAAGAAGTTTGGGAGGAATCACCATTCCTGATTTTAAGCTGTAGTACAGAGCAATAGTGATAAAACCCACATAGTATTGGTACAGAGACAGACAGGTAGATTAATGGAATAGAATTGAGACCCATAAATGAACCCACATACCTATGGTCACTTCATCTTTGACAAAGGATCTAAAACCATTCAGTGGAAAAAAGACGGCATTTTCAACAAATGGTGCTGTCTCAACTGGTGGTTAGCAGGTATAAGAATACAAATTGATCCATTCGTATCTCCTTGTACAAAGCTCAAGTCCAAGTGGATTGAGGACCTCTGCGTAAAACCAGACATACTGAAACTAATAGAAAAGAAAGTGGGGAAGAGACTCGAGCACATGGGCACAGGGGAGAATTTCCTGAACAGAACACCAATAGCTTATGCTCTAAGATCAAGAATTGACAAATGGGACTTCATAAAATTGTAAAGCTTCTGTAAAGCAAAAGACACTGTCAATAGGACAAAATGGCAAACCAAAGACTGGGAAAAGATCTTTACCAACCCTACATCTGATAGAGGACTAATATCCAAAATATACAAAGAACTCAAGAAGTTAGACTCCAGAGAACCAAATAACCCTATTAAAACTGGGTTACATAGCTAGAGAATTCTCAACTGAGGAATACCAAATGGCCGAGAAGAACCTAAAGAAACATCCTTAGTCATTAGGGAAATGCAAATCAAAACAACCTTGATATTCCACCTCACACCAGTCACAATGGCTAAGATCAAAAACTCAGGTGACAGTAGATGCTGTCAAGGTGGGATTGCAAGCTGGTACAACCACTCTGGAAATCAGTCTGGGGGTTCCTCAGAAAATTGGACATAGTACTACCTGAGGACACAGCTATACCACTTCTGGTCAGATACTCAGAAGATACTCCAGCATATAACAAGGACATATGCTCTACTGTGTTCATAGCACCCTTATTTATAATAGCCAGAATCTGGAAAGAACCTAGATATCCCTCAATGGAGGAATGGATACAGAAAATGTGGTACATTTACACAATGGAGTACTACTCAGCTATTAAAAACAATGATATTATGAAATTCACAGGCAACTGGATGGGACTAAAAACAATATCATCCGGAGTGAGTTAACCCAGTCACAGAAGAACACACATGGTATGTACTCACTGATAAGTGGATATTAGCTAAAATGAAACTCAGAATACCCATGATACAACTCACAGACAAGTTGAAACCCAAGAAGAAAGAAGATCACTCCAAAGTGTGGAGGCTACAGTACTACTCAGTAGTGAGAAGAGAATAATCTCTAGGAAGTAGATGAAGAGAAGGATCTGGGAGGGAGAGAGGGGAAAAAGGGCAGCCAGATCAGATATAGGAGGAGATAAGGGAGAAGTACCGAGGGTCAGGAATTTGAATGTAGGTGTGTAGCAGTGGGGGAGGGGAATCTTGGGGTAGCCACTAGAAAGTCCTAGATGCCAGGGACCCAAGAGGTTCCCAGGGCCAAACAGGGAGGACTTTAACTGAAATACCCAACAAAGATGAGGGAGAATCTCTAGAGATCATATCCAGTGGACAGACGTGGCTCCCAATTGAGGGATGGAGCCATCTACACACCACAAAAATATTAATCCAGAATTCCTCCTGACAAAAGGAAATGCAAGGACAATGAATGGAGTAGAAACTGAAGGAAAGGCCATCGAGAAATTGTCCCACCTAGGGATCCATCTCATTTGGTGACATTAAACACAGACAATATTGCAGATGCCAAGTAGTGCTTACTGACAGGAGTCTGGTATAGCTCTCCCCTGAGAGGCTTTGTCAGAGCTGGAGTAATACAGACGTGGATCTACACAGCTAAACATTGACCTGAGTGTTGGAAGACCACAGGGGAAGTTAGGGCAAGGACTGTAGGAGCTGAAGGAGTTTGCAACCTCATATGAAGAACAACAATATCAACCAACCAGAGCCCCTACAGCTCCCAGGGACTAAACTACCAACCAAACAGGTACCCATGGATCCAGCTGGATATGTAGTAGAGGATTGCCTTATCTGGCATCTCTGGGAGGGGAGCCCCTTGTTCCTGCGGAGGCTTGATGACCCCCGTTAGGGTAATATTAGGTCCCTGAGGCAGGAGTGGGTAGGCAGGTTGAGGAGCACCCTCATAGAGGCAGGAAGGATGTCATAGGGGATTAGGAGAGTTGTGGAGGGGGAAACTGAGATTTAATATTTGAAATGTAAATAAATAAAATAACTAATAGAAAAATTTAAAAAGAATATTATTAAGGTCATGCTTTTCCAGGCAGCAGATAATAGCACCCAGAAATTGTGTCCAAATGCAAGTTGAAAAGGAATAAATATGTGTGTGTTTCTTTTATCTGTAGATTCAAGGGAAGCTGAGTGGAGGCTGGTAGTGTAGCCTGTCCCCAGATCTAAGGCAGGGTATAGTAAAAGTACACACAACTTTTATCCCACTGTGGTCAGATAAAATATAGTAAGTTATGTCAATTTTCTTATATTGACTAAGACTTATTTACTGTCCTAGTAAGAGTTTAATTTTGAAGAAAGTCCCATAGGCTGCTAAGAAGTATGTATATTCTATAGTGCTTTGTCAGAAAGTTTTCCAAATGTCTTTTATGCACACATGATTTTATGATGTCAATTCACTCCAAATTTTCTGTTTAACTTTTGTTCAGATGACTTCCCATTGGCACTGAAGTCAAATACTACAACTACAACTACTACTACTACTATTACTACTACTACTACTACTACTACTACTATTATGTAGGAGTCAATCTGTGATTTTACATCAAGTACTATATCTTTTATAAATTATATAGAGCTATATTGGGTGTGCACATGTTTAGAATTATCATACCCTCTTGGTAGGTACTTAATTTAATGAGGATATTATAACTTTCCTTATTTCTTCTGATTAATTTTATTTTCAAAGTCTATTTAGTCTATCCCTACATTTGCTTGTCTTCTTATATTTTTTTGAATATACACTTAAATATTTTTATTAAATATTTTCTTTATTTACATTTCAAATGTTCTCCCCTTTCCTGTTTTCTCCTCTGAAAAAAAACCCTATTCCCTCCCCCCCCCCCCCCTGCTCACCAACAAATCCTCTACCACTTCCTGGCCCTGGCATTCCCCTACAGTGGGGCATAGAACCTTCACAGGACCAAGGGCTTCTCCTCCCATTGATGAACAACTAGGCCATCCTCTGCTACATATGCAGCTGGAGCCATGAGTCCCACCATGTGTACTCTTTGGTTGGTGGTTTAGTCCCTGGGAGCTCTGAGGGTACTCCTTAGTTCATATTGTTGTCCCTCCTATGGAGCTGCAAACCCCTTCAACTCCATTGTTCTTTTCTCTAGCTCTTTCTTTGCGAGACCCTGTGCTTAGTCCAATGGATGGCTGTGAGCATCTACTTCTTTATTGGGCACTGGCAGAGCCTCTTAGGAGACAGCTATATCAGGCTCCTGTCAGCTAGCACTTGCTGGCATCCACAATAGTGTCTGGGTTTGGTGACTGTATATGGGAAGGATTCCCAGGTGGGGCAGTCTCTGGATTGTCCTTCTTTCAGTCTCTGTTCCACACTTTATCTCTGCAACTCCTTTCATGGGTAACTTGTTCCCCCTTCTAAGAAGGTCTTCCTTCTTCTTGAGTTTCTTGTGGTTTGTGGATTGTATCTTGAGTATTCCAAGCTTCTGGGCTAATATCCATTTATCAGTGAGTGCATACCATCTGTGTTCTTTTGTGATTGGGTTACATGACTCAGGATGATATCCTCCAGATCCATTGATTTCCGTAAGAATTTCATAAATTCATTGTTTTTTAATAGCTGATTAGTATTCCATAGTGTACCACATTTCCTGTATCCATTCCTCTGTTGAGGGACATCTGAGTTCTTGCCAGCTTCTGGCTATTATAAATAGGGCTGCTATGAACATAGTGGAGCATGAGTCCTTATTACATGTTGGGGAATCTTCTGGGTATATGCCCAGGAGTGGTATAGCTGGGTCCTCAGGTAGTACTATGTCCAATTTTCTGAGAATCTGCCAGACTGATTTCCAGAGTGGTTGTACCAGCTTGAAATCCCACCAGCAATGAAGGAGTGTTCCTGTTTCTCTACTACCTTGAAAGTATCTGCTGTCACCTGAGTTTTTGATCTTTGCCATTTTGACTGGTGTGAGGTGGAATCTCAGGGTTGTTTTCATTTGCATTTCCCTATAACTAAGGATGTTGAACATTTCTCTAGGTGTTTTTCAGCCATTCAATATTCCTCAGGTAAAAATTCTTAGTTTATACCTTTACCTTTTTGATAGGGTTATTTGATATTCAGGAGGCTAACTTCTTGAGTTCTTTGTGTATATTGGATATTAGCCTTCTATTGCATGTAGGATTGGTAAAGATTTTTTATCCCAATCTATTAGTTGCTGTTTTGTCCTTTGACAGTATCCTTTGCCTTACAGAAGGTTTGCAATTTTATGAGGTCCCACTTATAATTCTTGATCTTAGAGTATAAGCTGTTGATGTTCTGTTCAGGAAAATTTCTCCTGTGCCCATGTGCTCAAGGCTCTTCCCCACTTTCTTTTCTATTAGTTTCAGTGTATCTGGTTTTATGTGGAGGTCCTCAATCCACTTGGACTTTAGGATCCACTTTTTGTACAAGGAGATAGGAATGGATCAATTTGTATTCTTATATATGCTAACTGACAGTTGAGACAGCACATTTGTTGAAAATGCTGTCTTTTTTCCACTGGATGGTTTTAACTCCTTTGTCAAAGATCAAATGACTATAGTGTGTGTGTTTATTTCTGGGTCTTCAATTCTATTCCATTGATCTATGAGCCTGTCACTGTACCAATACCATGCAATTTTTTTTTTTTTTACAATTGCTCTGTAGTGCAGCTTGAGATCAGGGATGTTGATTCCACTTGAAGTTCTTTCATTGTTTAGAAGAGTTTTCAGTATTCTAGGTTTTTTGTTATTCCAAATGAATTTGCAAATTGCTCTTTCTAAGTCTGTGAAGAATTGAGTTGGAATTTTGAGGGGATTGCCATAAATCTGTAGATTGCATTCAGTAATCTACTATAGCAATTTACTATATTAACCCTGCCAATCCATGAGAATAGGAGATCTTTCCATCTTCTGAGATCTTTTTCAATTTCTTTCTTCAGAGACTTGAAGTTCTTGTTATATATATCTTTCACTTCCTTAGTTACAGTCACACTAAGGAATTTTATACTATTTGTCACTTGTATAGAGGAAGGCCACTGATTTGTTTGAGTTAATTTTATATCCAGCTACTTTGCTGAAGTTGTTTATTAGGTTTAGAAGTTCTCTAGTTGAATTTGAATTTTTGGGGTCACTTAAGTATACTATCATGTCATCTGCAAATAGTGATATTTTGACTACTTTCTTTCCAAATTTGTATCCATTTCATCTCCTTTTGTTGTCTAATTGCTCTGGCTAGGACTTAGAGTACTATATTGAATAAGTAGGGGGAGATAGTGGTCAGTCTTGTCTAATCCCTGATTTTAGTGAGATTGCTTCACATTTCTCTCCATTTAATTTGATGTTGGCTACTAGTTTGCTGTATATTGATTTTACTATGTTTAAGTATGGGCCTTGAATTCCTGATCTTTCCAAGGCTTTTATCAAGAACGGGTGTTGGATTTTGTCAAATGCTTTCTCAACATCTAATGTTTTTTTTTTCCTTTGAGTTTGTTTATATAGTGGATTAAGTTGATGGATTTCTTTATATTGAAACATCCCTGTATCCCTGGGACGAAGCCTACTTGAACATGATGGATGATAGTTTTAATGTGTTCTTGGATTCGGTTTGCAAGAATTTCATTGAGTGTTTTTGCACTCATGTTCAAAAGGGAAATTGGTCTGAAGTTCTCTTTCTTTGTTGGGTCTTTGTGTGGTTTAGGTGTCAGAGTAATTGTGGCTTCATAGAACGAATTGGGTAGAGTACTTTCTGTTTCTATTTTGTGGAATAGTTTGAGGAGTATTTGGTCTTCTTTGAAGGTCTGATAAAAATCTGCACTAAATCCATCTGATCCTTGGCTTTTTTTGGTTGGGAGACTATAAATGACTGTTTCTATTTCTTTAGGGGATATAGGACTCTTTAAATCATTTGTTTGATCTTGATTTGACATTGGTACCTGGTATCTATCTAGAAAATTGTTCATTTCATCCAGGTTTTCCAAATTTTTTGAATATAGTCTTTTGTAGTAGGATCTAAGGACTTTTTGAATTTCCTTGATTTGTGTTGTTATGTCTCCCTTTTCATTTCTGATTTTGTTAATTAGGATACTGTCTCTGTGCCCTCTAGTTAGTCTGGCTAAGGGTTTATCTATTTTGTTGACTTTCTCAAAGAACCAGCTCCTGGTTTGGTTGAATCTTTGTATAGTTTTTTGTTTGTTTGTTTGTTTTTGTTTTTTGTTTTTTTGTTTTTGTTTCTATTTGGTTGATTTCAGCCCTGAGTTTGATTATTTTCTTACGTATACTCCTCTTGGGTGAATTTGCTTCTTTTTTGTCTTAGAGCTTTCAGATGTTCTATCAAACTGCTAATATATGCTCTTTCCAGTTTCTTTTTGGAGGTACTCAGAGTGATGAGTTTTCCTATTAGGACTGCTTTTATTGTGTCCCATAAGATTGGGTATGTTGTGGCTTCATTTTCATTAAACTCTAAAAAGTCTTTAATTTCTTTCATTATTTCTTCCTTGACCAAGTTATCATTGAATAGATTGTTGTTCAGCTTCCATATGCATGTGGGCTTTCTATTGTTTATGTTGTTATTGAGGACCAGGCTTAATCCTTGTTGATCTGATAGGATACACGGAATTATTTCAGTATTCTTGTATCTGTTGGGGTCTGTTTTTTGACCTATTATATGTTCATTTTTGGAGAAGGTATATCCTTTTGTTTTAGGATAAAATGTTCAATAGATATCTATGAAATCCATTTGTTTCATAACTTCTGTTAGTTTCACTGTGTCTCTGATTAGTTTCTGTTTCCATGATATGTCCATTGATAAGAGTGGGTATTGAAGTTTCCCACTCTTATTGTGTGCTGTATAATGTGTGCTTTGAGCTTTAGTAAAGTTTCTTTTATGAATGTGGGTGCCCTTGGATTTGGAGCATAGACGTTCAGAATTGAGAGTTCAACTTGGTAGATTTTACCTTTATGAATATGAAGTGTCTCTCTTTATCTTTTTTGATATCTTAAGGTTGAAAGTCAATTTTATTCGATATTAGAATGGCTACTTCAGCTTGTTTCTTGGGACCATTTGCTTGGAAAATTGTTTTCAGGCCTTTTAATCTGAGATAGTGTCCATCTTTGTCACTGAGGTGGATTTCCTATGTGCAGCAAAATGTTGAGTCCTGTTTATGTAATTATGTCTTTTTATTGGGGATTTGAGTCCATTGGTATTATGAGATATTAAGGAAAAGTGATTGTTGCTGCCTGTTATTTTTGTTGTTAGAGTTGGAATTCTGTTCATGTGGCTATCTTCTTTTAGTTTTGTTGAAAGACTTCTTTCTTGCTTTTTTTAGGGTGTAGTTTCCCTCCTTGTGTTGGAGTTTTTCTTTTATTATCCTTTGAAGGGCTCGATTTGTGGAAAGATACTGTGAAATTTTCATTTTTTCATGGAGAACCTTGATTTCTCCATCTATTGTAATTGAGAGTTTTGCTGGGTATAGTGGCCTGGGTTGGCATTTGTATTCTCTTAGGGTCTGTGTGACATCTGTCCAGGAACTTCTGGCTTTCATAGTCTCTGGTGAGAAGTCATATTTAAATAATTTTAACTTAAGGTAGTTTATTTTTTTACTTTTTTCCCTTTATTTCTGAGCCATCCCTCATACTCAGGCTGTAGCAATTGGTGATGGTAAGATATGTTTCTTGCAGGCAGCAAAAGAGTCAGATCCTGCTTTATAATCTAAACTATTAGGCTGTGTCTTTTATTGGATTAATTAGGTAACTAACATTCAGTGTTATTCTCTTACTATGAAAATGACCTACAGGCATGCCCATATGCCAATCTGCATGTGGGCAAGTTCTCAGTAGAGGTCCCTCTTCCTAGATGACGCTAACATATCAATATGACAAAAACTGACTCACATACTTTACTTAATTCTGTTCCAATCTTTCATTATCTTCCTAATTATATTCACATATTTATTTATTTATTTATTTATTTAGAGAATATACTTGTCTTCTTTGAATTGTTTGAACATGGTTATAATCATTATTCTGGTTTTTTTTTTTTTTTGAATGGAAGATTTTGAATATCTTTCTCACTGGTCATTATGAAACCAATATTCTTGTTGGAAGACACCTGTTGCTTTATATTTCAAGTTACTTAAAGGAAAATATGTGTCAGGAACAAGAAGTCTAAAACTGTGAATGTTTAGAGTTAAAAAGATGGTAGAAATGTGTCTAAAGATATTTTAAAAGTTCTATTATTAGATTGGTTAATTCTTTATTTTAATTTGAGGGTATAGTAGTTGTGACAATATATAGATTAGTTTTAAACCTAATCCTTATTTCCATGAAAGCAATGGTAACATATAATTTAATTTGAGAATTAAAACATACAATATTGTTAATATTGAAATTATAGCAAAGCATTTTCATTATCCCTGGTTCCTATTAATATTATTATCCACTGTAATTTAATTTATTAAAATTGTTCTGATAAAACATGGATGGAGCTCTTTTCTAAACAATTAGCATATCTTTTTCAGAACTTTTTTTCAAAAGTTGGCATATTCACCAACATGTTCATCATTAGACCTTGTATTCTTTCTATACAAGTTTAAATAGGTACTTGTGTCACTCCAAAAAAAATGTCAGGCACTTGGATATACAGTCACATACTACCAATTCTTTAACCTGAAAGTCTTTATCAGCTTTAAAAATAAGCAGATGTGTATCCTGTTGAGCTATCCATTCATACTTCAGTAGAATAATCTACAGCCATCAATACACAGGTAACACTAGATGGGGAATGTAATAGTTTTTTGTTTGGTTTGTTTTCTTTTAAGCACATGAAATTGGGAAATAGTAGTGGGGAAGGATAGGAGAGGGATTGGAGAGAAACAAAGGTATTGGAAGGTAGATTTATTCAAAGTTCTTTATAGGCATGTATGAAATTCTCAAACAATAAAAAATAATGTATGTATGTATGTATGCATGTATTCATGTATGTATAACATTATAGAGAAATAGTTCCAAAGGTTAAGAATGCAAGCTGTGGTAGTGGTTGAGTTTCTAGTAGCCACAAAGTTCAGCTCACAACTGTCTGTAATTCTAGCTCTAAGAGATGTGATATTCTTTGATGGCCTTCACAGGATCTGTTCTCATGTGCCCAAGCCTACACACAAATCCAAACATATACTATAGTTTTTAAAAATAACATGTGTATATAACTTTCAGAGACATTTTAACAGAGAGAGTGCTCATGTATTAACAATAATATCAGAAAACATGGTCATTTGATAAAAAAATATTATCATTAGGTACAGGTTAACTTCTTACAAGTTATGAGAAAAGCACACCCCCCTCAAATTTACCTTATTATCCTTTATTGCCCACCATCCCTAGATGAAATAATGCCATTGATAAAACATACTGCTCAGTTTGATTTCAAGGATACAGAAAAATCAATCTCAAGCTGTCCAATAAGTTCTCTCCCTGCTGGCTAACTTTAATGGTGTCTGAAGATTCCATGTAGGTTTCTGAAGCAGAAAATACATCAAAGTCTTATTCAGTACTGGACTCTGAATGATGCAGTACAGATCTGTCAGGCAAGATTTTCCCACTGGTGCAATTGTGGCAATATTTTTATTGGGGGGGATGTAATCAATCCTTTTGTTGATTTGATTAGAGGTGGGCTACACAGGAGAGAGCTTATGTCTGGGACTGTAAACATGGTCAAAACCCATAGCCAATGGAGTCATTTGCCCACAAGACTACCAACCTATCAATGCTGTTTTGCTAAATATTTATGCTGTCAAACTGCCTTCTCATTGCTTTTATTTATGCCTGTGATTAGTGCAGCTTTTCCTAATCGTTGTCAAGGAAGTTTCTTACTGCATTGTGTAGGTCTCCATTTGTAAAAGAAACATTACTAAAGCTTAAGTGGCACACTGAGCCCTATATATTAATAGAGGGAGATTTCATTTCCCTACTCTCAACAATGGGTAAGTCATCCAGACAAAAACTAAACAGAGAAATAATGGAGCTAACAGACATTATGAAGTAAATGAACCTAACAGATAACTATAGTACATTTCATCCAAACACAGAAATATACTACATTCTACATACATCGCAGAACTTTCTCCAAAATTAACCACATACTTAGTCACAAGACAAGTCTCAAAAGTTACAAGAAAATTAAAATAACCCCTTGTATCCTATCGGATAATCATGGATCAAAGCTGAATTCAGTGAAAATTAAGACACTGCATTTCCAAAATTATGGAAACCAATGAAAGTGGTGCTAAGAGGAAAGTTCATAGTAGTAAGCAATTTCATGAAGAAATTGGAGAGATCTGATGCAAGTTACTTAACAGCATACCTGAAAGGTCTAAAGAAAAAGGAAGCAAATACATCCAGGAGAAGTAGATGGCAGAAAATAATCAAACTTATAGCTGAAATCAACAAAATAGAAGCAAAGAACAATACAAAGAATCAATGAAACAAAGTGTTAGATCTTTAAGAAAACCAATAAGATAGACAAAATCTCATCTAAACTAAATAAAAGACACCGAGAGAATATTCAAATAACAAAATCAGAAATGAAAATTGGGCCAAAACACCAGACACCAATGAAATCTAACCATTAGGTTATATTCCAAAAAAAAAAAAAAAAAAAAAAAAAAAAAAACAAAAAACAAACCTGTACTCCACAAAGTGAAAAAAAATTAAATGAAATGGACAATTTTTTGAAAGATGCCACTTATTAAAGTTAAATCAAGATCACATAAAACATTTAAATAAACCTATAGCCCCTATAGAAACATAAGAAGTCATTATAAGTCTCCCAAATCCCATCTCTCCCCTACCCCCCAAAACCCCAGGGCCAGACAGGTTCAGTGCAAATTTTTACTAGACTTGCAAAGATGAGCTAATACTAATACTCTCAAAAGTATCCCACAAAATAAAAACAGATGTGTCATAGTTAGGATTTTATATCATGACCAAGACAACTATTATAAAAGACAACTCTAATCGAGGCTGGCTTGCAGTTTCACAGTTTCAGTCCATTATTATCATGGCAGTAATCATGACAGTGTCCAGGCAGACATGATGCTCTAGAAGGAGCTGAGTGTTCTACCTCATGATCTGAAGTCAACCAGGAGAAGACTGTCTTCTAGTTAGCTGGGAGAAGGGTCTCAAAGCTTTCTTCCAACGTGGCATACTTTCTCCAATCAGGCCACACCTACTCCAACAAGACCACACCTCTTAATAATACTATAACCTGAACCAAGCATATTCAAACTACCACAAGATAAAAGAATGTCAAACTCATTTTATGAGGCCTCAGTCACTCTGAAACTGGAGCCACACAAACACTCAACAATGAAAGAATTATAAACTAATTTCCCTCATGAAAATTCAGACAAAATTTTTCAATAAAATACTGGCAAACTGAATTCCAAAACACATCAAAAAGATTATCCATCATGATCAAGTAGGTTTCTTCCCTGAGATGCAGGGATGGCTCAATATAGGAAAATCTGTCAATGTAATTCTACATATAAACAAACTGAAAGAAAATATCATATCCCTAGAAGTTTTAAATTCTTTGATAAAATTCAATATATCTTTATGACAAAAGTCTTTAAGAGATTAAGGATACAGGGAAAATACATAAACATAATAAAAACATTTATAACAAGCTGATAGCCAACATCAAATTAATTGAGAAAAACTCAAAGCAATTCCACTAAAATCATAACAAGACAAAGTTGTCCACTTTCTTGAAATCTTTTGAATATAGTACATGAAGTTCTTATTAGAGTGATAACATAATTAAAGGAAATCAAGAGGATACAAATTGGAAAAAAGAAGCCCCAGTATCACTATTTGTAGACATTGTGATAGTATACATAAGAAATATCACCTCCCACACACACCAAATCCACCAGGGAACTCTTCATATAGCTGACAAGCACCTTTAGTGAAGTGGTTGGATACAGGATTAACTCCAAATAAAATCAGTATCCCTTCTATACATAAATGACACATGAACTGAAAAAGAAATTAGAGAAATAGCACCCTTCACAGTAGCCAAAAATAATATAAAATATCTTGGGGTAACTAAAACCAAACAAGTGAAGTTCACTCCTTGAAAAAATAAATTTAAGAAAATATCACAAGATGAAAAAAAAAAAAAAAAAAAGGAGCCATAGAATTCACACAGTGAAAATGGTCCTCTTACCAAAAGCAATCTATAGATTCAATGCAATCCACATCAAAATTGCAGCATAATTGTTTATAGACCTTAAAAGAACAATATCAACTTCATACAGAAAAACAAAAACCCAAGGATAGCTAAAACAACCGTGTACAATAATAGATCTTTCAAAATATCTCTGTTCCCAATGTCCAGCTCTATTGCAAAGCTATAGTAATAAAACCAACATGGTACTCTCAAAAAAAAAATCAAACAAGCAAACAAACAAACAAAAAAACCCAAAAAACAGACAGGTATATCAATGGAATAAAATCAATGCTTTAGGCATAAATCCACACACCTAAGGACACTTTTTTAAAAAAAATAAAAATAAAAAAAGTCAATATCATACAATGGGAAAAGAGAAATAATCTTCAACGAATGAACCAGGTCTACTTGGATGTCTGTATGTAGAAGAATGCAAAAAGATCCACATCTTTCACCCTGCACATAACATAATGCCAATTTGATCAAAGACTTCAACATAAAACCAAAAATGCTAAACCTGATAGAAAAGAAAGTGAGGAATCGCATTGAACACATTGGCACAGGTGACAATTTCCTGAATAGAGGATCAATAGCACAGCATTAGGATCTATAAGTGGATATTATCTGTAAAGTAAAGGATAATCATACTACAGTCCCATAGAGGCTCTGTCACAAGGAGGGCACACAAGGAAGGGGATATATAACAGATATTGCAGGGGGACTGTGACAGTTTGAAATGAGAACAGAAACAATCACAGGGGGAATGTAGGGATAGAGTTTCAGGAGAACTAACTGGAATTGGGGTGGCATTTTAGGGTCAAGCTACATATCTAGTGCAATGGAAACACCCAGGAATCCATGATGGTGCCTCTATATAAGACTCCTAGTAATGGGCAACAGAGAGCCTGAAATGGTCATCTTCTATAACCAGGCAAGACTTCCAGTGGAAGGATTAGGACAACAGTACAGCCACAAAACCTTTGACCTATAATTTCTACTGCCTGCAAGAAGTGTTGGGTAAAGATGACACAGAAATTGTGAGAGTGGCTAACAAATGACAACTCTAGCTTGAGACTCATGCCAAGAAAGGGAACCCACACCTGGCACTGCCTGAAGGGCCAGGACCCAGAGCCTGGATAGACCAGAGACCTAAGAAAGAACCAAATGGGACCATATTGTTGAAATTTTATGGGTATAATATGCCTATCATGCTATATAAAAGATGGTATCTCTCAGAAGTCCTGGTCTTCTGGCTGTTATAACTTTTTTGCCTTCTCTTCTCCATTGAGATTTTTATACCATTTGTATTGTACCTACTTAGATTGGACATCATATGTATGTTAATTCTCTGTATTTTGGCCACTCTGACTTTCTGTAACACTCCCAACTTGCTGCAAAAAGAAGTTTCTTTGATGATAGCAGGGAAACTAATTTATATGTGGGAATAAGGATAAATATTAAGAACACAGTAGGAAATAATTCTGGTTTAGGAAAATGACAGCAGTTCTCCTCTTATATCTATAACTCCTACAGTCATGTTTAATAATCCTAGGCATGAATGTCTTTCTATTAAGTGGGCCTAAAATCCAATTAGACAGCATTTGCTTACTATCAAGTTTCAAGTGCCATTATTACAACATTGGACATATCTTTTCATACTGTTTGTCATTATTATTTGTAGACTTTGCAGGTAGATAGTAGTATTGATTGCTTTCCTCCCTGGCAGCTTGCACTGTAGCTTCTGATACCCTGAGAGACAGTCAACAGAAAGGAGGTTCCTAGGTCATCTCTACCTTTATTCCTCTAAGCCCTATGTCCAAAGTATGTGGTGCTTTAGCAATTGGGTTTTTATCTTCAAATTTTAGGAAGCAACTAAGGCCAATGGCTATAGGATATATTGTCTTGAGAGTTGCTTCAAATCCCCTGATCAATAACTTGAAGAAAATCTGTACTGATTTTTATAGTGGCAAAGCTAATTTGAATATCTCCAAGTAATGTATAAAGAAAGGTTTCCCCCCTCAACATTTCTGCCAACATTTTTTTCATTTGTGTTCTTTATGAAAGGTAGACTCTCTATGTAGTTTTATTTGAGATTCACTGACAACACATGATGGTAAGCATTTTTCACTTCTGTTAGCCATTGGAAAAACAACTATGAAAACTATAAGTTCTTTTAATTGGCCCAATATTGACTGAGCCTCTAGAGCCCTGCAATTGTTTTTAATTTGATAGATGTACAATTGACAAACTACTAATTTACTCAATATAAGAAGCTCTAAAAGTTAAGTGTCAAATAACCAAAAAACTCAGAAGTTCTAGCTTGTGGGTTAGATTTGTTTATCCCTTAAACCCTTCTACTCACCAACTTTTTGAGATAGGCATACTTGAAGAGGATGTTCCTCTGCATTGACCCACAAGATTGAAATTTAGACACTGAATATGGATATATTAATATTAAATCAATAGAACTCAAAGGTAATGCACAGTTTGGTAGAGGGAAGTCAGTTACTTCCAGAAAATAGTTTTATATCATCTTGGTTTCTATTCTCTAGCCACTTGAGTTGGTATTTCACATTTGAACAGAACACTCTTGGATTTTGTTTCTTGTATTTTTTGTTCCCAAAGCAGATCATATTGTTTGTGGACCAAGTAATGAGCATTATTTTTCTAGATGTGTTTAGGCTCCAGCTACTGTACAGAGCTATTGGAAAGCTTTCCATTATCAAGCCTTAGACTCCAATGTATTTAATCACTTGCCATAGCTCATTTTTCTTCCAAGGAACTAACTGTACTCTATAGTTTATAAAATGTACCTGCTGCACTGGTCCATATCTGTACCTGCAAGCTGAAGTTGTTTCACAGTCTGCTGTGCATATGTCCCCCAAGTAGAGACCCATTCTTCAGCAGTGCTTTCATTCCCTGACTCTGATGTGAGATAGCCATTTTCTTTCCAATAACTGTCTGCAGTGGGGCAGCAAGGAGCACACAGGGCACAAGAGAAGCTGGAACAGGAAGGATCTTTCCAGTTGCCATCTGCACCCAAAGCTTGGGCTATTCCAGAGACATCTGTTCACAAGTTCTGCCAGGAGAGAGATGGTCTCCCAGGAGTGCTGACACAGGCTTATGGCCTATAGGAGGAACTACCTCAAGCCAGAGACAGCAAGAACATCTAACCCCAGAGATAACCAGGTGGCAAAAGGCAAACAAAAGAATCTTGCCAACAGAAACCAAGACTACTTGGCATCATCAGAACCCAGTTTTCCCACCACAGCAAGGCCTGGATACCCCAACACACCAGAAAGGCAAGATGTGGATTTAAAATCACATATTGTGATACTGATAGAGAATTTTAAGAAAGACATAAATAACTTGCTTAAAGAAATACAGGTAAACACAGGTAAACAGATAGAAGCCCTTAAAGAGGAAAAATAAAAATCCCTTAAAGAATTACAGGAAAACACAACCAAAGAGGTGAAGGAATTGAACAAAACCATCCAGGATCTAAAAATGAAAGTAGAAACAATAAAGAAATCACAAAGGGAAATTACTCGTGAGATAGAAAACCTAGGAAAGAGATCAGGAGCCATAGATGCAATCATCACCAACAGACTACAAGAAATCTCAGGCACAGAAGATAACATAGAAAACATTGATACAACAACCAAAGAAAATGCAAAATGCACAAAGCTCCTAACCCAAAACATTCAGGAAATCCAGGACACAATGAGAAGACCAAACCTACTGATAATAGGTATAGAAGAGAGCAAAGATTCCAAACTTAGAGGGCCAGTAAATATCTTCAACAAAAATTATAGAAGAAAACTTCCCTAATCTAAAGAAAGAGACATCAATGAACATACAAGAAGCCTATAGAAAACCAAATAGACTGGATGAGAAAGGAAATTCCTCTCCTCACATAATAATCAAAACACCAAATGCACAAAGCGAAGAAAGAATATTTTTAACTAGATATATTCTTTTATTTATTTATTTTTTTATATTAGATATTTTCTTTATTTACATGCAAATTTTTCCTTTCCTAAGTTCCCCTCCAAAAAACAAACAAACAAACAAAAACAACAAGAACAAACCCCTTTTGCCTCCCCCTTCCCCATGCCTGCCACCCCACCCTCTCCCACTCATTGGCTCTGGCATTCCCCTACACTGGGGCACAAAACCTTCACAAGGCCGAGGTCCTTTCCTTCTATTGATGATCGAATTTTCAATCTTCTACTATACATGCTGCCAGAACATTCAGTCCGACCCTGTATAGTCCTTGATTGGTGGGTGGGTCCCTGGGAGCTCTGAGGGTACTAGTTAGTAATTGTTGTTCATCCTAAGGGGCTGCAAACCCTTCAGCTCCATAGAACCTTTCTCTAACTCCTTCATTGGGGACAGTGTACTCAGTTCAATGAATGGCTGTGAGCCTCTACAACTGTATTAGTCAGGTATTGTCAGAGCCTCTTAGGAGATAGCTATATGCTTGTCCTTCCTTCTGTCTCTGCTCCATAGTTAATCTCTGCCACTCCTTCTGTGGGTATTTGATTCCCCTTTTTAAGAAGGAATGAAATGTCCACGTTTTGGTCTTCCTTCTTCTTAGGTTTCTTGTGGATTGTGTGTCGTTCTTCCTGTATTCCAAACTTCTGGGCTAATAACCACTTATCAGAGAATGCATACCATGTGTGTTCTTTTGTGATTTGGTTACCTCACTCAGGATGATACTCTCCAGATCCGTCCATTTCCCTAAGAATTTCATAAATTCATTGTTTTTAATAGCTGAGTAGTATTCCATTGTGTAGATGTACCACACATTCTGTATCCATTCCTCTGTTGAGGGACATCTGGGTTGTTTCCAGTTTCTGGCTATTAAAAATAATGCTGCTATGAACATGGTGGAGCATGTGTCCTTATTATATGTTGGAGAATATTCTGGGTATATGCCCAGGAGTGGTATGGCTGGGTCCTTTGGTAGAACTATGTCCGATTTCCGGATGAACTGCCACACTTATTTCCAGAGTGGTTGTACCAGTTTGCAATCCC
>JADRCD010174740.1:0-25774 GCA_019843815.1 Montemys delectorum | reverse complement strand
TCTCTCTCTCTCTCTCTCTCTCTCTTTCCCTCTCTCTCTCCCTCTCTGTCTCTTCCTCTCTCTCACCCTCTCTTTCCTTCTATCTCTTCTTCTCTCTCTCTTCCCCTGTATGTGAATGGAGTGGGATCTTTCTGCTTTCTGTAGCTGCCTCCTCCATCATTTCCCTGTTTTCGTGGACTCCTTCCCTCTGGAACTGTAAGCTAGTATAACCTCTTCCTTAAGCTGCTTTTGGTCATGCTGCTTTATCACAGCAAGAGAAAAGTAGCGAACGCAATACCCCCACGGTATGAACTTGTAATTTCACATATGCAAATACAACATAAATGTATGCACTGTATTGTAACTGAGAAGGACTGCATTTCAGGGACTGGAGAGATGGCTCAGCAGTTAAGAGTCCTTACCGCTTTTGTGGAGGACCAGAGTACAATGACCAACATCCACATTGCCAGCTTGTAATGTCAACTCCAGGGTATCTAGATAGCACCTTCTTCTGGCCGCCACAAGCGCAGGCACGTGTGCTTGAAAGGAACATAAAATGTCAACTTGCAATGAGAAATACAAAATTTACAGCCAAATTCATAGAGCCTCTGATACCTTCTCCTTGGATTTTTTTTTTAATGTCTATGCTAGAGAGTTGTCCCCAGGGGGAAAATATGAAGGGAAAGGCCTGACAGACTGCTGAGGAGAGAGGATGAGATGACCAGCTCACTGTGTGACTGGGACAAGGCAGAATGACCCCATGAACAATGTCTCTCCTTTACTTTATCCCCTTTCTTAGTCATGAGACGAAGGAAGACTAACCCTGCTGTGAGTCACAGAAATCACTGTGCCTCACACTCTACCTAACTCCAGTCCTCAGAGCCTCGGCATCCGAATACTCCAGAGAGCCATCTCCCATGCTCCCTTGTTGGGAATCTCACTTCAAAGGAGAGAGGGGCCACTAACATCAGGCCCACCTGCAGGTACCACATCACAGTGAGGAACAGAATGAGGCCAAACTATCGGGCTCTTCAGTACCCCTTAAATCTCCCACCCAGGCCTCCCAGGCACATCTTGAAGCATTTTGACGATCAAGAAGGGTCTACATGCAAATTTCAGTATCCATCTGTCAGTTCTCTTTGCAAAGAATGTTGGACCAATGTCACGGAAGGAAATCCAGAGAGACAGGGCAATGGGCATGGGTGACTGCTAATGGGACCTTCGAGTCTCTGGGCTGTCAACTCTGCTTCCCCTAAGCACACATTTGGAGTTCAAGTTCAGCAAGGTGGACTTGCGTTCTGATTTGTTGATTTTTCGAGAGTAAAAGAAAATGAAGTCAATTTTCTTTTGGAGGCTTTGCATCTCAGGAAAACCAATAGTTTAGCCATTCATATATTCGGTGAGGGCAAGGGTTGTTTTCAAACACTAGATTGTGGAAGACACTACGACAGTTTTCCTCATATGTTAAAAATTATTTCTCTGTGCTGTGCCCACACGTCGTATGGGCTTGAAAGAGAGAGAACAGGACTGCCTGTGAACAGGGGGATATTGGTTATGGCTTCTGATAATGTTCAGTTTGGGGGCGATTGTGTTGTTGTTTAATCTTCTCAAGATAAAATATCAGCTTTTGGAGAGAGCAATGGAAACGTTGGTGTCGACAGACCCAGGTTAGCTGACTTCGCAGTGAAGGAGCTGAAGTGTCTCCGCCCCAGGTTGTTTCAGAGCAGACTTCCTGAGGCTGCCGTCAACCTTGTTTTTCTTTCGGTCCACCTTTCCCTTTCCCTCGGTTCTCTTGTGTCGGGAACCCAAGCAGGGTCCCCTGGCTGCTCTTCTAGCTCAGCAGGGAATTAGGACATCCTGCGTTTGTACCAGAAGCTCTGTGGCCTTTAGTGATCCTGAGCCTGATCGCTGCACTCTCTCATCTGTTGACTGTAACCTGGGCGTCCCACTTCTCCTAACATCACTATACGTGGGGTTCCCATTCTAATTTCCCCCCAAAGACCACAGAATTTCTTATGCAGGCTTGTTGACATCTTCCAGTACATTTTCAAGCCAATGGTGCAAGCTACCAGAGAGATGTACCTGCTGCTGATGGCTTAGCAGCTATCTATGGTTGAGTAACAATATTGTCCCACAAACAAGGACCCTTTATTTGCCCACAAGTCCACAGTCTGAAAGTTGGACCAAGGTGGAATAGTTTTTGAAATCTCACTCAAACCCTTCATCTTTAGGCTGCTATGGCGGAGATAGACAAGAGCTTTGAGGACCTATGACTCCAGTAGAGTGAACCGACTTACAGGGGACATCTCAGGGCTCCACAACAGTGAGGCTTCCAATCCTCTGAAAGTATAGGCTCAGAAGTTCCGGGGTATCACTTTCTGTAAGGTCAGCTTGCATTACGAGAGGAGAGACTTCTCAGTGCCAATCAGGATGGGAAGAATTATGCCTTTGAAGACAGTCTAGTCTTACGCCGGCACAATTTGGCACCAGTAGGCTTCACAAGATAGCGTAGAGGCTTTGCTAACAACTTTACTATGGCAGGACACTGGGACAAGTTTGTGGCAAGATGAGAAAGAAAGGAAGAAACTGCTGTGCCTCAGATTTTGGGGAGCCCCATCTCAGGCCAGACCCAGAAAAACTAAAACTGAAAACAAGAAAACCCTCCAAGACGTTGGAAGTCTCCTCATGCTGTGTGAACCATTGTCTGTGCCTAGTTAGGAGAAACACAAGTTTGGTTGGCTTTGTAGCCTGACCTAAGCAGGCAGGAGCTCCACTGACCTCAGGCAAATTTCTATATAAGACTGCAGCTAAGTCAGAAACAGCAGAAGGCCGATGATGTGATGGTGATCAGCCTGTCGACTGCAGAAGTCTTTGTTGATAATGTTCTTTGTCCCTGGGTATTTAATGTGTCTGGCTTAAGATCACCTCGTACGTTGGTGGTTCAAGCTTAGCTTATGATATTCTCATTTACCCAGCAACACTATATATCTGAAGAGAAAGAGCGGATCCCTCATTTGGAATTTGAGCTTGCGAGTATGTCAGATCCACGTGTGGAGGACATCACAGATACATGTGTGGATGAAGGGCCAAGTTGCAGACAGAGGGATATCAAGGCAGATACATGATACCCATGTGAACCAATCAAGAAGACACACATCAGGGTCAGAGGGTAGCCACCATGGGCGTAGTGTTGGAACCCTTCTCCTGCTTGGGCTTGTCACCTGTGAAGTATGGACATCTGTACATACTTACAGACTGGAGCAACCTGAAAATATGAAAGATGGCCCATGTCTCCCTGGGTTGTGGGTTCCATGTACAGAGACAAATTCAAGAGACAGTTGTGGGGGTCAGCAAGTGTGTGAACGTGAGAGAGGAAACTGTGGGTTCTTACCATTAGTGGGGCTTTCCCAGGTGCTAAGTGGAGTATCTGGGAGGTCAAGAGACCCTAATTAGCATTGTAAAGAAAACCACACCACGTTTATTTACTAAGTGTTCAGGATTAGGAACCTAAATCTCCATTCAGTGTTTGATATACCAAAAAACGATGGCTGAGTGATGGATTTCCATTAATTTGCCAGGGACTTTAGGGATGTCATCAAATGGTGTGCCCACCTGTTCATGATGGAGTTTGGAGTGGGACATCAGAAGTCAAGAGAATCTGTGACGTACCTACAGTGCTCTTATGTGTCATCAGGAAAATGTATGTACTCTGTTAGTCTACAATAGTTGAGACAATGAGCCTCAAGTAATAATTGTAGTGAATGAGCCCAGTATTTTTTAAAGTAATTAAGCACTGCTATAGTGGAGGAGTCCTGTGTTTCCTGATGTTGGGTAATGCCAACGTGTTCTGAAGTGATATTTGTAAGTAAGTAAGATTCCAGTGAGTGAATGCTGCATTTTCTGAAGTGTTTATTAGCTGAGGGCTGAGAAGGAGGCTGGAAATGAAAAGTCCTAAGTGGACATACACACAGAGCATCTGCTAAACTCTCAGGTAGAGACTGGATTCTGCTGCAGGCTTCTATGCCTGTGGCCTTTCTGATAAGTCTGTGGCACTGCTTACATATGAAACACAATATCTAATATGTCCCTAAACCATGTAAAAATGACCAAAAATAAAATCATGAACAGTGTCCTACAGTATGAGACAGAACTCGAATCCTGTGATGTTTGGGGGTGCTTGCAGCCCAGCATTTTCAAGTAACTTTTTGGCATAGAGCTCAAGGCTAAGCCGCTCTCTGTGAGTTCACTGAGGGCTGGTGGCACTGGGCCTGCCGTGCACAACCTGGTGAAAAACACGGAAGAAGCAGCTTTGAACAGAGCCAGACTCTAAGTTCTGACCCAGCCCAAGCTGTTCCCTTCACTAAGAGCCAAAACAAACCCAAATGCTATTTGTTTGAGGGTTGCCATTCACCAAACCAGGGATTTTTTCCAAAAGTCCAGCAAACAAAATATTGAGAAAAAAATTAATAGAAGTGAAAACCTGGGCCTGAAAGAAGAAAACATAAAGATGCTCCCACCCCACGCCCTGTGTTAGATGGCTGTTCCCGCTCATGTGTCTGATAAGTAGAAGACATTAACCTGTGTCTGAGGTGCAAGATTCAACCTGAGTGGACTCACTGTGTGTAAGAATGACTAGTGGGGCTCAGTGGATAAGAGTACTGACTGCTCTTCCAGAGGTCCTGAGTTCAATTCTGAAGACAGCAACAGGGTACTCACATAAATAATCTTAGGTGGTGGTGGCGCACGCCTTTAATCCCAGCACTTGGGAGGCAGAGGCAGGCGGATTTCTGAGTTCGAGGCCAGCCTGGTCTACAGAGTGAGTTCCAGGACAGCCAAGGGTACACAGAGAAACCCTGTCTCCAAAAAAAAAAAAAGAAAAAAGAAAGAATGATTATGCCCCAACCAGTCATGTGACTTTTGGTCCCTAGGTACATTTCTTTGTCCCCTTCGCCTTATAGATGAGAAAAATAAGGGAGGGGGAAGGGAACTTGTCCTTGCAAGCAGAGCCAGAGGAGCTGGGACTTGACGTTCATGTGCTCTAACTGGGGACAGTGGTGCAGTGGCAGCTTGCGAAACTCACTTCAGCTTGTGGTCTGACTTGAGGCAGAAGGGTTCTTAGTGGAAAAAAATGCTCACTCGGGGACCTTTCCCTGAGTCAGAGCTATGGAATGGCATTTTTCTTGTCAAGCCACTGGTGGGGATTTGTAAGTTAGGAAGCCCAGGAAATGGCACCTCATGACATTATGTATGACAGGTTTTGATGGATTGGTGTCATTGAGAGATCTCTTAGCCCCATGAGCAAGGCCATGTCCCCTCCCCTGGAAAACCTAGGAGTCTTCAGCCCACCTCTGCCTGCATCCCTAACACCCGCGTACTTTACCCATTACTTTGAGGAATACCGTTCATGTCGTCTTCCCTGCTACTCCCGGCAGCTACAGGCTCTTCCATCCCCAGTGAGGCAGCTTGAAAGAGGTGTCTGAAATCTTCCTCAGTGAGATCTCCAACGATGTCTGTACACCAGGTGTGGACTGCATCCACTGGCTGTGCTTCCTGCACCTCAAGGGATGAAATGGGATCCCACGCTGCAAGATGGGTGAAGGGGAGTGGGGTGGTGTTGTGGTAAATTTTTAACCCAATTTACCTAATCAAACAATTCACAACTCAATTAATTGGTATACAAGCTACTTGCCTAGATTGGGCAGATCTACCACTACACTACTCTATTCCGTCTATTAGATCTCATATGACTTGCGATTTCTCCAAGCCACGTGCTTCAGCTCTATCTTCCTTCCACCTCATCCTCCTCCCTTGTCCTATCCAGTCTCCCCCAAACTTTTCAGCTCTACCTTCCCTCCTGCTGCCCAATCATTGGTCTTAGCCTTTATTTGAAAAGTTAAGGGGGCGGGGAGGCAGGGTGGGGGGAGAAGGTTCACAAGGCACCTGTATACGTGATTTGCTCCTTGTCTGCAGTGCTTTCCAGGAGAGGAGAATTAGCATCAAAATACAAGACCAGGGCTATCCACAACAGAGTGGATATCCAGGAATCAGGGAGCATGTGGGAATGACAAGATGCAATGTGTGTGCTAGTTAGTGCTCAGAGCTATCAAGACCTGCTTCTTGGGCTTATTTGCATACTGTGAAGGCAAGCCTAAATATTACAGCAGATGCCTTGAACTAATACACTTCAAATGTATTTCATTCAAATATGTTTATTTCTCCCTCACTTAAAAGCCCCGGGCAGCTGTTCAGAAAGTCCACTGATCCAATTCCCTGTTATCCAAGAATCTAGCCTGCTCTTTTTTTTTCCCGGTGGAAATTTTGACAATATGCTTGAAGCAGGCCTGGGTGTCCTGCAGGTAGACAGAGACCTGGATGCTGGGGAAGTCACATGGTGGTACAGAGAGGGCACTGAGAAGGAGCTGAGAGAGAAGGTCAACAGTGGGAAGTTTGGGTTTGATTCTAGCAACAGTAAGAGGGCCACTAAGCACTCCGAAGCAGAAAATGACAATATTTAAATTGCTTCTTGAGCCCCAGAGAAGCTGTGTGGAGGAGTGAGTGGTGGGAAGGCAAGAAGGATAGTGGGGTGAGAAGCTGGAGTATCCATACTCCAGGAAGCCTACGGTATGACAAAGGCTTCCATACTGAAGATACTGCCGGGCTGCCTATGGCCCCTAGCTACACAGGACTTTGGGTGGAGACAGGGAAAATGTGCATCCTGAAGAAATGTACTGCTCCTGGCTGAGATTAGAGGACCAAGCAAGGTACTGATAACTACAGATCTCCTTTGAGATGTGTTCCATATGAATTAATGCCTGAGATTTGTTTTAATAGAAGCCTATGGTTGATCTACAACAAAGTATCTAAAAAAGTCACCATATAGCATTAAACTTAAGACATACTGAGTCAGGGGTCTCCAACCCTTGGACATCCGGACACAATTTGTCATTTACACATGTGTTAGGGCCACATCACATCTGTAGCTATCCTGCAAAGCATATGGCCCATGGTTTACAGGTTGGACTAGCATACAGATGAGCCCCAAACACTTTCACTTTAAGGTCTGCTGAGACAGAGGGAGCCCTGAGGGAGTGAAGTCCTGGATGAAGGTTGAGATTGACCCTTTGGGGATTCTTGGGAAGTAAGAGAGCAGAGACTCCCCTGGAGATCTCTTCACAGTTCTCTACTGATTCTCGTGAGTGGTACGGAGCCATAGGTTCAGAGGGAGAGCAAGAACTAGCCAGAGCCCTCTGCTGGAACCTATCATTATCCCCAATTCCTCAGTTTCCATAGTTTGAGCCTAAGCAAAGTCCCATATGCCTTTGGAATACACACTGCTCTCGTCTGCATGGAAGTCCTGCATATTTTAG
This sequence comes from Montemys delectorum, assembly GCA_019843815.1. Lineage (NCBI taxonomy): Eukaryota > Metazoa > Chordata > Mammalia > Rodentia > Muridae > Montemys > Montemys delectorum. Next base: position 18,428 of record JADRCD010174740.1, on the reverse strand, counting down.
AAAAATCTGTAACGGATTTGGGAGATCTGCCTGCCCCGAAGCAACTTTGTCACAAAGTACTGTATTTTCACATTCTTGTTGAAACCACTGATGTGTCTGCCTCCTGGGCCCAGCATGCTCCCGCCCCACCAATCAGGGCCTCTGCGCACACATCAAGCTGTTACGGAGTGGATGCCAAAGCCAGCAACTGGTTATCTCCAAAATAATTTCCATCTTCCATGGGGCCATGTGCTCCAGGGCAGTGGTTAGGAGAAGATACACTGTCAATTAGAATGGCTTGTTTTCTTTCAGAAGCTGCGCTTTAGAAACCCGATAGCAGCACCACGCTCACGGTAACTGCGTCCCCGGAGGCAGTCCAGCTCCTTGGAGTTGGCCCAGAGGCTCCCAGATGAACTGCTCCCATCATTCAAATGAAAACCCCAAATGCCTTCTGCCCCCACCCTTCCCCTCTGGGTTGAAATTCTGTGTATTTCAGGGAAATTTTACCCATCTGTTTCAGATTCGTTTAGTTCACCTCATCATGATATTTGTTTTGTAAAAGAGAGATTCAACAAGAACAAAATTATTTTGAAGGTCCTTAAAGAGAAAGGATCCTCGTGTACAAGCAGACCATCCAGGCTGGAAAAGGGACCCAGGCACCTAAAATAATCAAATGCTAGTCAAATGAGAAGCTAAGGTGGTGGGGATGGAAATTGGAATGTGAAGAGGGGCTGGGAATGTAGCTCACTTAGGTAAAATGCCTGCCTACCATTCCTGACACCCCGGGGTTGGAGCCCCAGTGCTGCATAAATTAGTGTGATCACTCACATCTGTAAACTCGTTGCTCAGGATCTCGATCAAAGAAGTTCAGGGTCATCCTCAGCTAACTAGTGAATTTGAGACTAGCCTAGGATACACTAGCCTGGGATACACTAGCCTGGGAGACTGCATAACAGGAGCCGAAGCCTGGGCGAGGAGGAGGGTTTTTGGAGTCTGTGCTCGCACAGTTAGAACAGGTACCTCCCTTCCCCCACTCTGCCAAGTCCCCGCTGTGGGATCAGACATTGTGGGCTTCGTTCAGTTAGGGAAAGGAGACAGAAGACACTTCCCAGGTGGTCATCCGGAGCTACGTGGAATGGCGATACAGGCTGAGGCTAGTCCCGGCAGATGAGTCAATGATACCTAGGCTGAGGGTAGTCCTCAGGGACACGCAACCCATCCTCCAAGACTGTCTGAAATAGTGGCTTCAGAGTGGATTTTCTGTCTCAGGTCAGGAAGATCCTGGGGGTTCCGTATCGGGTCCAGATGCCCACAGGCGTAGCACAGGAAAGGTAAAAGGCTTTTCTCAAGTTGGGAGTGAGCTGCATCAGGACCAGTGTGTATGCCCAGTCAGGACCTCCCGGCCTTGAAAGCTAGCCTCAGCAAGCCTCAGGGGCACGACCCTGGGCACTGCTGACAAAGGTTATCTTGGGAGGGAGGCACTTATGCCTTGGTGGTCCCAGGGCCGAGCCAGCCATCAGGAACCCAGCCATGCAGTGAAAGAGAGATGGTCCTGGCTCCCGCCTCTCGTTTCCACGGTGGTCACGGGGTCCTCTCGTGTCAAGGAACCTCACTGTTTGCTGCATCTGGCTGTGGCCAAAACCCAGGGATGAGGGTCCAGCCCCTGCCACCGTCAGTGCCTCTGGCAGAGGCATGTGGGGAAAACACCAGCGCTGGGGCCTGGCAGGGGCCATCTGGGAATGATTAGAGCCTGACTTGTATCCGGGGCCTCTGTAAACCATCCATCAGGATGGCAGGGAGGAAAACACAACTCTCTTTCCCTTTTTATTTATTTATCCTCTGCTTTGTTTATAGTGACAGCGGTCACAGGTTCCCTGAAAGGAAATCACTAGAAATTACAGGGTGTTTGGTTAGGCTCTTTAAAAATTAATTTCCTCTATTTTTTTTTTTTTGCACGAATCTGATTGGTTCTCATTCCTGTCCACCAACTCACCCTTTCTGAGGAGGGAAGAAATCTCTTTTGATTTGTCCTTAATGTGGAAAATGTTGGCAGTTCTGCAGTGTGATTGGAAAAGGTCTGGGGAGCTCAGACCTGGTAGAGCTTTCTGGAGCCTTCCAGAACCCAGGAGACCATCTCTAACAAATATAGCCATAGTTGACAGGCTTGTCCACAGCCTAGGGAGCCCTCAGCTCCAAGCCCCCTTCCCTCGCACTAGAGTTACAGAACGTGTCGAACCACCTTCCTCTGGAAGAGGAGCCAGCGCTCTTGAGCCACCAAGCCATCTTTCTTTTCCCAATAAGCATCTCTGTTACTGTTTCTTTGCTCTTGGATTCAAGTCCATGGAGACTTTAGCAGGTGCCCTGGGACTCAGATCGGTGCCTGTAATGGTACACCACTCAAAGGTTGAGTTCCCAAGTCCTCTGCAATGACAAAACACCCATCTCCCCTTGGTCTATGTATGTGTATGTGTGAGCTTGAGCAGGTGTATGTGCCACACATGCATGCAGGTGCCCTCATTGGCCAGAAGAGGGGCTTGGATCCCCTGGAACTGGAGTTATAGGAGGCTGTGAGCCACAATATAGGTGCTGGGAACTGAACCCTAGACCTGCAAGAGCAGTTAGTGCTCGTAGCCCCTAAGCCTTCTCTCCAGCCCCCGTTTCTATACACATGCTGCTCTTGTTCTCCACTCTTGAGATGACATTGCAGGCTGCCCTTCCCTGTCCATCTCTTCCCCTCCCTCGGAGATAAGAGGTGAAGCTTCCTGGATTTTCCTGATAAATATTTCACTTCTATACTTTAAAAAACTAAAAAAAAGGGAAGGGGCGTGAATTTTGAAGAAGAGTCGTGAGAGGTACATGGGGGAGTTTAGAAGGGGAAAGGAATAGAGAAACATTGCAATTAATTTTGAAGCTTTCTGGCCTTTCCTGTTGCAGACAGGAAGTTACACCAGCTTGTAACTTTAGGGGTCATCCAATCTCTTTTTCATTACACCAAAGTATAAATTCTTTGTCACTGGTGTCATAAGGTTGACTTGTTTTCATGCTGGCCTGCTTGGAACTTGGAATATCTGTACCTTGAATAAAGTTTGTAGATACTTTAACAATCATCTCTCGATTCTTTTCTTCACTGTCTACTCTGTCTTTCTTTCTAGCTCCAGTTTCTTGGATGACCTCTACCTTCCCTGACTTTTGTGTTTCAGTTCTCAGGGATGAAAACATTGAAGTCTGGAGCATGCTAGGAGACCAGAACAGGAACAATAGACCTTACAGGTCACAGCCTTCTGTTTGCAGTTAAGACAGTCGAGAATAAATTCCTCGCTGTCCTGTGTTTGTTTGACCCATCTCTGCCTAAAATGCTTGATCATATGTAGGCTGGAGGGTCATAGGCAGGAAATACCTTAGGATGTACGTACACTTACCCTTGACTGGCAGGAGGTATGCAGGCAGGAAATACATCAGGATTCATGCTTGCCCCTGATTGGACCTGATGGAAATGTGGTGAATTATGGGCATTACCTTTTTAACCTTCTGCTAGATGAAACTCGTGGTCATTTTCCTGGGAACCCAGGGGTGGACCTGGCCAGAGTCCATCCTGCTGGCTTGTATTTAATTAAAGCTTTCATCAAATTTGGATTAAGATTGTGGGATTAACAATTGAAAGAGTTCCCTCAGGCAAGCACTTACCGTCAAGATTCAACTCCAGCCCTAGCGCCCGTGATTCTTGATCTGTTTTTAGTTTTCTATGTTCTTGAGTCTCTGGGCTTCAGTCTGAGTAATTTCCTTAACTCAATTTCCAAATTCCTTCTCTAGCTATATCTAAATCACTGCTTAAGCGGCTGGAACGCTTGCTTTGGGTTTTGCTTGCTTGTTTGTTTTTGTTTGTTTGTTTGTTTTGTTTTAATGTTTTCTTTCTACAAGTTAGGTCACCACTCAAGGTGATTTTTATATATGTCTTAAATTTTTGGTAAGAGTTTCGAGTCAAACTGTGTCTGTGCTGGGTTGGCCACCAATAACTATAGCTTCGTAGTGTGCTTCCCCACGCTACAGCATCTGAGGGGTGAGTTCAACAGTTACAGACATCCTGTCAACCAGAGTTCTGAATGACAATTAAGAGCTTTCAGTTGGATGCAGAAGTCATACTTCTAGGTATCTTTGACTGTATACTACATGTTATGTATGTATATGTTATGTATACATGTATACGTACATACATATATACTACATGTATGTTGGAGAATTTCTGACAATTGAGAATTCTGTTTTTGTGGACATGAAGAGACAGTCGCTGAACTGGGAGTGTCTTGTCACCAGCTTTCTGGGTTTTTAAAGCAATCTTGGCATCAGAGACAACTTCCTGACCTGGCTTCTTGGATAGGTGACTGAGCTGGCTTGTGAATGTACTGGCCCCTGTGTTGATATCCTGAGGTCCAGTCTCCTCTGCTTTCAAGATGGACATGCCCTTCCCTTACAGTTCTGGGAGATATTTCCTGTGGTCCAGCTGAGAGCCTTCCAACTTTCCCAGTGATTTTACAGGCAAGTTCACAGCATAAAATTCCTTTCTATGTAAAATAGTGATTCTGTCTGCATACATCAGGTCCTGCATACCACATAATAATGTTGAAAACTTTCTCCTTACAGACAGTTAAGTTCAAATGTCTTTAGTACACAGCTGTAGAACAAACCGGTCCTTTAAACCGACCGGGAAGATCTGGTTGGGGGATGGGTTCACAGTGTTCGGGAAGCTCAGATAGTGTTGGAACTCACACTGGCCCTCCCTATGGTCATATAAACCTTGTCTTCTGACTCTGAGCAGGAAAGCCATAAGCCCCTCTGAGACAGCTTCCTTCTCCTGTAACGTGGGTCCACACTGCCCTCTTCACACACCTCTGTGTCAGGCCTGAAACAAGAAAGGCAACTCGGCATTTTAGAAAAAAAACAGTTCTTAAATAACAGTTCTTTGGGGCCCGATTGTATGTGTGTTTGTGTGTACACACACATGTGGTGTTTGTGTGTGCACACACATGTGGAGGCCAGAACTCAGTGTCTGCTGTCTTCCTGTGTTACTCCACTTTATTGTTGGGACAGGTTCTCTCACTAAACCTGGAGTTTGTCTTGTTATCTAGACTGACAGATGAGTCAGAAGCTCCTGGGGTCCCCTTGTCAACATCTCCCCAGAAACGGAATTTCAGGTGGTGTTGTGACTGAGGTGTGGTTTGGTTTTATATTTTGAGACAGGGTCTGATGTAGCCCAGCTGGCCTTGAATTTTCTTTGTAGCTGGGGACAGCCTAGGAGTCCCAGTCCTCCTGCTCCCATCTCCCAAATGTTGACATTACGGCCATTGGTGACCATGACCAGCTTGAATGATTTTGCTTTTTCCCTCTCCCCCTCCCCTCTTTCCTTCTTTCCTCTCCTCCCTCCCTTCCTCCCTTCTCTTTCTCTTCCTCCTTCCATCCTCTTTTTCTGAGACAAGGTCAGAAGAGGAAGGCCTTGAACTTTTGCTCTCTGCTTTCATTGCCTGGGTGCTGATATTGCGGGTGTGTCTCACACACTCTCTCTATTCAGTGCTGAGTAATGATCCCACGGCTCCCCATAAGCTAGGCAAGCTCTTTATCAATAGAGCTATGTTCCCAGCCCTCTGCACCCATTTATTTTTTTAGACACTTAGCATTCTGAGGTAGGGAGATTAAAATTTAAGGTTACCTGGGTAGCTTAATGAGATCTTGTCTCAAGTTGACAGTAAGACAGGGCTAAAGATGTAGCTGAGTGGAGTACTTGCCTGGCTTCCATGACGATAGGGATCTTCTGGAATACTCTCACACTTGCACACACCACACAAGACACATCACACACACACGCACACACACACCACACACACAAGACTTACCACACACACATACACACACAAAACACACATTCACACACACACACACACACACACACACACACACTACAGACCATACAGCACAAACATACATGCCACACACATGCTCACACATACGAGACACAAAAAACACTCACCCCACATACCACATGCCACACACACACTATACAATACACACCACATACATACATACACACACACACCATCAGACACACCACACACACACATATACACACACCACACACAAGATATCACACACATACACACCACACAAGATACTACAAACACTCACATACACACACGCACACACACACACTCACACACTCACACACACACACAACACACAACACACAGTACACACCAATTTCCGAAGCCTGTCCCCACTAATGAAGCATTTGGGGACTGTCCCTCATACAAGGATCTGCTCTCCTCAACATTCCCAGAGGCCTGCAGCATTCATAATCTCTGAAAATTCATCTGTTGAAATCCTGAATAAGCCCCAAGGAGAGGGCACTGGGAGAAGTCTTGGTGAGCAGAGCCTGAGGGTGGGGACCTCGGGAAGTGAACCAGCCAGTGCCTTACAAAGAGCCCAGACACTTCCCTCAACTCCCCCAATACAGGGGACACAAAGAAGGTTCTGGCACTATGGGTCACCCAGATGGGCCCTTGCCAGACGTCGATTCTGCCAACAACCTCATGGCAGACTTTTCAACCTCTAGAACCGTTGGTAATACATGTTGGCTGTTTACAGACCACCCGGTCTATACCACCTTTGTACCGGCATCAACACACACTGAGATATACAGAAAACTCCTTTAGGAAGGGAGGGGACACTAAACTCAACACTAGGCATCATAAGGACGGCGTCTGGATTTGCTTTCTGATGCTGTGATAAACACCATAACCAAAAGCAACTTGGTGAGGAGAGGGTTTATTTTATCTTATCCTTCCTGGTGACGATCCATCACTGAGGGAAATCAAGGCAGGAACTCCAGGCAGGAACCCAGAGAAGAAATCATACGGAAACGCTGCTTACTATACCTTAGTCTCTGGGTTGCTCTCAGTAGCCTTCATACCCAGCTTAGGCCCGTCTGCCTAGGGATGGTGCTGCCCACAGTGGGCTGAACCCTCCCACTAAGTCAAGGCAATTTTTCATAGGCATGGCCTATGAAAATCTGATACAAGAATTCCTCAGCTGAGGTCCCCCTCAAACTGACAATAAAAATGAACCAGAACAACAGAGAGCTTGAAGTCATGATATCATTTAATTCTTTACCCTGCCTGATAGGTAGGTAGGTCTTAAATTCTCACTATATGAATGAATCAACTAAAGGCCAACACAGTTAAATAGCTCACCAAGGTCCATAGTGTGTCTTTGGGCCTGCCTCTCTATTCCTTGCATGTCCAGAGAGAGAGAGAGAGAGAGAGAGAGAGAGAGAGAGAGAGAGAGAGAGAAAGAGAGAGAGAGAGAGAGATTTACATGGTAGTCAGAGAACCTGACCTCCTTCTTAGTTATGTGTTCCTTCCTAGGGGCCAACTTTTGAGACAGCGTCTCTCGTTGAAGCTTGACAGGCAGGCTCGGCTACCTGGCCCCTGGGTCTCACAGATCCTCAGCAATGGAAGTATAAGCACATGCTACTGTACCTGCCTTTTTCAAAGAGTTCCTTCAGAGACTCAAACTCGGGTCCTTGTGTCAAGTGTGTCATGGACTTGGCAGTCTTCCAGCCGCCCTTCACAATTTTACAGCAAACAGTTGATGTATGCGTCCATCTTGTGAGAGAGAGAGGGAGACCCAGAAAGGCAACCAGAACACAGTGGCTTCATCTCACTGTTGCCTCTGCTTAGCTCTGTCACTTTCCCTGAACCCTGCGTCTCTCCGGGAAAGCAAGCGGAGTAGACGACTTTGAAAGGACCTTCTGGCATGTGGGCCAAGAAAACATCACACTCTACTTCACACTAAATTCCACCAAATTCCTCTTGCCCAGAACCCAGTGGCCCACATGGAAGAGTCCCAAATTAACAGCTTTGTGGAGCCCAGGGTGTAGATGAGCAACTTCACAGGGCATGGGACCAAAACCACCCCCACAGGCCAAGCCCACCAGCATGCTCTGCAAACCTGTAACAGAGCGGCTTGGCCACGATGTTAATCTGCAATTAGCTGTTTTAATCCCTAAAATAGCTCTGCCACCATTGTATAGAGTCACGTAGGAAAAGAGAAAACCAGGGACCACCACAGCAAGGTCAGGGGAAGTTGGAAACTCAGACCTCTGAGAGCCAACCTTCTGTTTGGATTGTGTGTGGTTCCAGATGAGAGCTGACAGCTGGGATGACAGCTGCTTAACCTGATTAGATATGCCTCAGCCACAGACGCTGGGGCCACAGACAACTGCTCATTTGAGATGCATGCCACTGGCACCCGTCTGCAAGAATAAAGGCCGGCCTCAAACAGACAACACGCTCTTGGATGCAAACCGTATGGATGCTGCTTAGGAGGGGGGAAAGGTTTGTAAGTGCCTGGGGGCGCCTTTGCACCAAATGCGCTTCGTTGCAGAGTGTTTCGGACAACTTGTAACTTTGGCAACTCCACTGTAATTGCAGCTTGTCATTTGGGACCTAGTGGTATGCGGGGGGGAGGGGGACCCCAAGGAGTAAGGGGGTGAGATTCAAAAGCACTGGATCCCTCTATTGGAGCCATTGTGTCCCAAAAGTCTCTCCAAGCAGCACTTTTCCATTCTGCCATCGGGACCCAAGGGGGTTAGTCACGAGGCTCTGCTGCTCACACTGCTTGTCAGGACCCACTCAGCACCTGCTATTCCTGCAGGAGTTACTGTCCACAGCTGTCTCCTTGATGTCCCAGGGCCCCTGTGGTTCTAAGCACAGTAAAGGCTCTTGGGCATCTCCAAGAGGCTTGTCAGGACTCAGTAAGAGAAGACCGGGAGAGCCAGACCATCTTCACCCTCATGCCTTCTCTGCATCACCTATCAAATGTGGATGGCTCTCAACCTTAATGGGCTTCCATTTTAATCACAATGTAAAACATGTACAGTGTTAACAAGAACAGCTCTTGGGTTGGCTAGCTGGTTATAAAGGTCTTCTGTCAGAAGATGCATGACTGGAGACCTGGACTCAATCCCTGGGACCCACATAAAGGTAGAAGAAAAAGAACGCCACAGAATTGTCTCCCTAACCTCCATATATGAGTCTGTAGCATGTCCACACCCTCAACACACATTTTACACACACAGACACACACACAGACACACACATACAGACACACACACACAGACAGACAGACAGACAGACAGACACACACACACACACACACACACACTGGTAAAATAATAAAAAATAACTTACAAAGAGGAAAGTAAGGGACCAGAATGGTTCAGCATTCCAAAGCACTGGCTACTCTCCAGGAGAATCCGGTTCCCTTCTCAGCACCCACTTGGTGAGTCACAGCCATTCATTACTCCAGTTCCAGGATATCTGACGCCATCTTCTGGCCTCCACAGGCACTGCATGCATGTGGCACACAGACATGCATGCAGACAGGCAAACACCCATACACATAAAGTAAAAATAAAACATAAAAAAAAAAGAAAGAACATGAACAAAAACAAGACAAAGTGCCAACAGAAGCACAACTCTTCAGCTTCTCGTGGAAGGGCGCCACACGAACTGCAGCCAACAGTCACCATCACTCAGTCAAGTGTGCACATTGAGGCAACAGCCATCTCTGAAAAGCACAGGCTTGTGTAACCTCTTGACAGTGCAGCACAATGTTGTCAACTTACCAAAAGCACCTCTTAGGATGTTCTAAGTCAGCTTGCAATTTTTGTGAAAGCCACATTTGTGGCTATCAAATTTGTGGGCATCGGGTTGAATATAACCTGTGTCTTCCATGTTTTGTTTTGTTTTTTTTTCAAATAGTGAAACCTACCCTAAGAATTATAAACCAAAAATGCTAGGTCCTCCTGCTCCCCTGCCTTGTAAAAGTCTCTTAGCCATTTTCCCTGCTATAGTTTGATGTGGAATGTCCCCCCCCCCCCCGCCAAAGTCCATGTAGTGCAGGCTTAGTCTTGGCTAGGTGATACTGACCAGAGGTAGGAGGTCCGTAAGTAAATAGATATCTGTCCTTGAAAGGGTTACTGAGACTCCAGCCCTTTCTCCTGCTCTCTCTGGTTTTCTTTGACACAAACCATGCGACCCAGACCAGTACAGGCAACACCATTCCCTAGGCATGGCCTCCTGAACCTGGGGTGAGTCCCAGTGAGGGACAGTCTACCTTGGATTGACTTTTGGGTATGTCTTGGGAAGGGACATTGTCTTAATTAAGCTAACTGATATGAGAAGACACATACCAGTCTGGGTGGCACCATTCCCTAGGCAGGCCTCCTGAACTGTTCAAGAATGGGGATATAAAGATGTACATACGTAAGCCGGCGAGAAAACATGTTTGCATTCGTTTCTCTCTTCCATTGACTGTGGATGTCATGTATGTCACATACTCTGTGTCTCACGTGCTCTGAACAACAAGGCCACCATCTATCCTGTCCTGAAACCTCTGAAACCATGAGACAAAAGTACAGTTTCCTTTGATTAGTCTGTCTCGAGTACTTTTTACAGTCACTGAAAGCTGACCAATGTACTCCACTCCACATCGCAGTAAGAAAACAGATGGAAGTGCCCAACTCTGCAAGGACGTTGAAATATGCAAGTATCTATCAAGTGCAGCTATTTCTTCAGTAGTAGGTAGGACGCAGCAATGAGGCCAGGGCCATCCAGTTCTAAGGCTCTTGAACCTCCAGGCACAGCAGGATGCCACAGAAGAGCTGAGAACTAAGTAGAAGCCCGCAGGCTGGAGCTAGCCCAGGGCAGAGGGAAAAAAGAGGGGAGTTCCAACTGGATCCCACGGGAGAGTCCTTGGCTTGTCAATGGCTGGCTGGGCTTGGTAGTGGCCATGGCTGGGAGTCTAGAGCGGCCTCCCAAAGAGCTTAGACAGTAGCTCTTTAAACAAAGGCCTTCTCCACGGCTCCCCATGGCAGATCCCTATGAGAAGAGGCAGTCCATGGTTTTAAGGCATTTATTGTCATGGCAGAAAGTGGATATGTAAAACCATACCCCACCTTCTCATGGCGGGCCTGAGGTTAAATACCTTTTGCAGGGAGGAGGGGGTCTGGGAAGGGGACTTTATTGGCTAAGGCCTCCAGGCCTTTAGGTACCTCATTAAAATGGAGGTCTGTCTTGAGCCTGTGGTCATGTCCTCTACCTGTGGAGGGGCTTGGAGCATCACCCGCATGTGACTGATGGTCATGAATCTATGGAGGGCCGCGGCCTCGTGTCAGGAGCCTAGTGTCTGGGAGCATGGCAAAACGCCTGCTTTAGGGTCACTGGGGTTTCTTGCCTTAGCTCAACCAGGAACCAGGATGCCTTTCTCGGTCCTACAGACCACCAGCCGAGCAAACAGCCGAGATAGCCCCAGTGTGCAGGGGCAGAGAGTAAAAAAAAAACGGGATCCCAGGGGTGGGCTGTGCCCTCACAGCCCCTACATAGAAATCCTGGTTCTCAGGACTTCACAATGAGAGCATCAGAGTGATGGGCTTGGTGAAAGTGATTTAAAAAAAAAAAACACAAAACAAAACAAAAAAAAAACCAAGACCGTTCAGGTGGCTCCTGTCTGCCCCGACCAGTGTCAGACCAGGAAAAGTGCCAGGGGTGCTCAGAAACAGGAACGGCCACACACTGCCGAGGGTAGCCTTTCTCAGGCAGGAGCGAGGCTGTGGGAGAAACGGGGCCTGCTCTGCTGACACCTTCATCCTGAACTTGTAACCTCGATGTACGTGAAAAAATAGATTTCTGTGGCTTTAGCCACCCAGTCTGTGGCATTTTGTCATGACAGCCAGGGCTGACTAATACACAGAGGCCTGCCAGTTTGCAAAACAGAGACGAGGCAGAAGGCCCTGGGAAAGTGGGACAACTTCAAGATCCCTGCCTTCTATGTATTAAAGATCACAGCTCCCTGAAGATTCGAGGGCAGTATTATATTGGGAGGGGAAGGGCAGGGAGGGGAGGGGAGGGGAGGGTAAGGTCGGAATGGATTCAGATCGAAGTCCTTGGTTTCAAGTTTGTGGCTCCAGGCTCTTCTTTCTAACACCATCGACTCCTGTCGGTCCTAACCAGCTCTGTCCAGGCTTCTTGATCCAGAGTTTTCCAAAAACATTTCTTACACGTCTGCTCACACCTAACCATCTACATGCCTGCCATTTTGCATGGGCTTTTGAAGAGTTTTGTTTGCTTTGTAGAGTTTAAGTAGAGCATTTGATTTTTTTTTCTACTCTTATAAAACCTCTAGTTGGGAGAAATAATTTTATTTTCCCCTCTCCATTTACTTTAACTACGCCCATTAGAAATAGCTTCAGTTCTACATATTTTCCCCTTTCAGCCTGCTTGCAAAGTGTGCTAACATGGTGGATGGACATCAGTGGTTTGAGTGGTTTTTAACGACTTCTGTGTTTTCGTTTCTGGCTCCTCAAATACTGGTTGCTATCTAGGTGACCTCGGGAAGCACTTCCTCATTAAACTGGCGTTTTTTTCAATTCGTAAGACTTGAATGGGTTTAAGGAAGTTGGAAACCTGGCTTTGCCATAGGTCCAAATACAAACTGTGTACCAAGAGACCAGGCCACCGACATTTTCTCCTCACCGCAAATGACTCTAGGACCTCACAGAGCCAAGGCCTTAGGGCTCCTGCCATGACCCTGAAGCGTCCCACCTTGGGCTGAGTCAGTAACCAAAACTACCTGGAAGAGCTTGACAGAGCTTCACCTAAGGGATGCTGTCTGCAGCCCAAAGTCGTAATAAGGAAGTGTCAGCTTCCAAGTCAATCTGAGATGCTCGTACCAGATTTCCAGACCTCATTCCATCTTCCTAACCATCTTGTGGACTTGGGTGTGGTCTTGTTTTGTTTGTTTTCCTCTTCTCCATTATACAGACAAAAAGAAAAAGAAAAAAAAAACTGAGGTGCTCAGGGGAGGCTGAGCGCTGCCTCATAGGTAAGCCCTTTATTTTATTTTAATATTTATTTTACCTCATAGATTGCATCCATGATGCAGTCCCTTACCCCCAAGTCTCTCCCCCACACCTTACTTTCTTTACATCCGCCCATGCCCCGCCAATCAAAACCTTGCTGATGGAGTCCCAGGGCAGGGCCTGAGTGTTGTGGTTTTTTGGTGTCTTCCCTTGGAGCCTTTTCATCTCAGAAATGTGCCAGTGTCTTATGATTCTCAGTAGCATTTGTGCCTTAGTAAGATATTGCTGAATGTGGTGGTGCACACCTATAATAACTTCAGCACCCAAGAGTCAGAGACAGGAAGCTTTCTGCAAGTTCAAGGCCAGCCTGGGCTATCTGCTACGTTCCAGGCCGTCTAGGGCTAAATAATGAGTTCCAGTCTTAACAAAATATAACTAAGGGGCTAGAGAGATGGCTCAGCAGTTAAGAGCACTGACTGTTCTTCCAGAAAACCCAGGATTTGATTCCCAACACCTACATGGCAGCTCACTTGTTCCACGGCACCCTATGCCCTCTTCTGGCCTCCATAGGAACCAGGCACTACAGCAGCAGAGTGGTTAATCCCTCTGTGCCTTCCTGAGATGCCCAATGAGGAATGGAGGAGATCTGCCACACCACGCCCCTCGCCCCCACCCTCTCACACAAGTCCTCCACTTTTAATCAGAAAAGCACTCTGTGACCACACTGTCACCTCCTGTGGGCAAGTGGGGAGGGGGCGATGGAGGTACTGCACCACCAGCTCAGCTACAGAGAGGGATTTACTGAAGTGTTCAGTAAACAGTAGGCCAGACTCTACTCATGTGGAAAGAGTCAAGTTCTACCCAACTTGCTAGTTTCTGGGTATCTGAGACTCAATGCTACTCAAAGAAACCCTGCTATATCAGGAAGCTTCCCTGCCTTACAGAGAGGGGATGGAGTACTGCCTGAGAAGGACACAGCCATGCTCCCGGCAGTCTTTGCACCTGCAACACCATGATTTAGTGAGGGCTGTCAGGGATTATAGAGTGTCGAACCCGCTAGCATCCGCCGGGCTCTCATGAATGGGGCGTTGTGCTTTTGCTTCGTGTTTCTTGGAGCAAGCACAAAGGGAGCTATTTTGGGACAGAGTCTAATATTTGACTATTGCAGGATGAAAATACTGGGCCTTGAGTCTGTTATTTTTGTAGCTTTCTTTTCTGTCTCTTCTTCCTGCCTCACCTAACCTCCTGCAACTCCCACCCTGGTCCCCTGAGCCAGGCGGTGTACCTGTGGCTGGCCCTGCTCCCTCAGCTGTGTGTGAGTCACCGCTCCATCAGGGAAATGAATACCTGTAGCTACAAATCCCGGATGAACGGTCACCGGAAGCCCCAGCCTGTGAACCCAGGGCTGCAGGCCAACTCCTGAGCCCCCTGAGCCAGGCAGATTTAGCATCCGACTCATACCGAATCCCTCTTGATCCCAGTTAATTTTCTGAGGGCAGTCTAAATGGGGGTGGGGGTGGGGCTTCTGGTTTAGTGGTATTTAGGGGCATAGAAAAAATTTCACCAGAAAAGAAAATGGTGGCCTGGATAGATGGTTGCTTTCAGTTGAGGGTATATTGGGAGACGCCTTTTGCTTGGGGAAAGGGTACCCAGTGGGCTAGCCTTTGGCCTGTCAACAGGATTCTCTTTGTACAGTAATCATTCCTGTCATTAACCAGCAAGGGATCATTCCCTGCAGCCTAGACAAACACAGAGCCCTTCGCCACCCAGGAAAGAAACTACTAGTAATTTTCAGCATTTTAATTTAAATACTTGCCTGTGCCTGTGGAAGCCAGATACGTTGGATCCCCTGGAGCTAGAGGTACAGGTGACTGCGAGCTGCCTAATGTGGGTGCTTGCGACCGAATCAGGACTTCTGCAAAAGCAGTACGCTGTGCTACCTCTCTGGCCCCAGGTTTTTGTCATTTTTTTTTTTAACATCCCTCCACACCCTTCACAGCAGTCCGGAGCAGAGCTGTGCATCTCATAGGATTGTTCGACACAGACAGAAGGACAAAAAAAGCCTATTGTGAATTTAACTTTCCCCAATGCTAACAATATCTCCCTATTGCAGTATGAGGAATCATATTGTTCAAAACCCACAGCCTCTGAGCCCTCTGAAAGAACACTGTAAATGGATGGAAAAATACAAGGATGGGTCCCTGGAGGCGCCTAGGTAGAATGTTGAGTTGATGTTCAACAAACAATATTTGGCAAGACAGGCTTCAACAAAGTAGGCCTTTGTGGCTGTGAAACACTGTTCTGAACTGAATTTACCACAGACCACAGGACAGGCAACTCAGAGGCATGGGGAAGAAGTGACACAGGAGCCCTGGACTTTGGAACCCTTCCACAGGTGGTGGCTACTAAGATGGGCATCCGTACTGACCCTAGAAAGCCCCAGGGAGATACTTCCTGGAGCTGGCTCAGGAGCTTTGTCGCTGGGGGCCTGGTGTGTTAGGGTGGTGTTGAGTGTGAGCAGATTACAGTTGTGGCTTAGCTTCCTGGTGATTGCTACAGAGCGAGTTGAGTTGATTCTAGTGTCACATAAGTCAGCCGTCCCGGAAATCTGAGGGTAAATATAGCTGCAGACACGCCAACCCTGGCTGTCCACCCCAGTGGATGGGAATAAGGGCTGGAAATGCTGAGTTTCGTGGTCTCCTCTTCCTTCCGGTGGTGGGAGGTTCTCAGAATAAAAAGATCTGGGATCTGGATTTCCCCCAAGGGTTTCTCGGTGCTTCCTGGCCCTGCTGACTCAGCCTCCTCGGGTTTGAGCACCTCTCAAGGAGAACATGAAATCTGAGAGAGGGGTCAAGAGCAGCCAGTGGCATGGGGCTCAGTGACCAGGGGAAGTGACCACTGAGAGCAGTCACTGGTTACCCACATCCCGTGGACACAACATCCTGTCATCAAAGGAGACCCTTACATGGCACAAAGCCTCAGCCTGGATCTGTCTGTCCAGCCTGGATCTGTCTGTCCAGCTTTTTACTGACTCTGTGTTTTTCTCTTTCCTGACTAAGGCCTTCACCCCACATTTTTCCTTTCCTGCCCTGGTAGGAAGCTGCCAAGTCCAGGTCCCCCTCCTGGGGAGTCAGCCCATGCACCTTCCATCTGACCAAAACCATGAGTCACTACACCAGAGTGCCCAGATTTGTCCGGTATGGTCTCTGCACAAATGTTCTGGGAAATGTGAGAACATGTGCCCTCTCCACAGATGGTGGGAAAGCTGTGCTGCCTTCGACTCGGATAAAGACGCATTTGAACCAAACACAAATCTCAGCTCTAGAACTTGCGAAAGGGAGGAGACTGCCCATCCCAGTGTTCATACAATAGACTCACTGAGGCTAATGGAGATGGGGGGGTGGGGGGGGAGAGGGTCATGTGAGGTGTGTTAATAATCACAGCACTAGTGAGGTAGACATTTAAGAGTTCAAGGTCAGCCTGAACTAAATGAGCTTGTCTTTTTAAAACATTTGGAAAGATAGAGGAGCTAGGTGTGTTGGCACGCTCTTGTAATGCCAGCACTTGGGGAACTGAGGCAAAAGGGCTGTGAGTTCAAGGACAGCCTTGTACACAGAGTAAGATCTTGACCCCTAAGCAAAATCCAAAACAAAAGTGAGTACAATTGGAAGCCTTTGAGAATCCACATTAACAACAAATGAGGATGTTTTCACTCCATAGGTTAACTTTACAAATAAAATGTTGTGGTGATTTTAATAAGAATGCCTCCTCCCCACCCCCAAGGCTCATACATTTGAACGCTTAGTTGTCGAGAAGCGGCATTCCTTGAGAAGGATTAGGAGGTGTGGCCTGGTTAGAGGAAATGTGTCAGTAAGGGTGGGCTTTGAAGTTTCAAAAACCCAAGCTAGGCCCAGTGGTTCTCTCTTCCTGCTGCTGTGGATTCAGATGTAGAATTCTCAGATCCTTCTCCATACCATGTCTGCCTGCACACTGCCATGCTTCCCTCCATGATGATAATGGACTAAAACTCTGAAACTGTAAGCCAGCCCCAATTAATTGCTTTCTTTTATAAGAGTCATGGTGTCTCTTCACAATAATAAGACAGTGACTAGGACAGATGTGTTCTAGAATGAATAGGTTTCTGATTGATGTGTTTATAAAAAGATAAAGATATATGTTCTATGTGGGTATGGAGAGGTTGGGGGGAAGGGGTGCCTCCTTGGCTCATGTCAAGGCATCCCTTCCTCCCGAGGGACTAGCCACATGGTATAGTACAGAATAGAGTTTATTTGGGGCATGGGGAGGGGAGTTAAGAGGGTGGTAGAGGCAGAGAAAGGCAGAGAGAGAGAGAGAGAGAGAGAGAGAGAGAGAGAGAGAGAGAGAAGTAAAGGCTGGCCATGGCCATGAACACATGGAGAGAGGGGGAAGAGAAGGGAAGGGAATGGGGAAGGGGAGAGCAAGAGCAGGAGAGAAGCAAGAGATCAAGAGAGCAAGAGAGGGAGGAGAGGGCAAGCAGCCCCCTTTATAGTGGGCCAGGCCTACCTGGCTATTGCCAGGTAACTGTGGGGTGGAGTTTAGACAGAATGCTAATACTGATAACCAACGGTTGAGTCTTAAGTTCTCTGGACTTTGCAAAACCCAGTTTTGTTGCAACATTTTCTCTGTCCAATCACATTAGGGCAATGACAGGTCTATAACTGGACAGGAGTAGAGAGGCGGAGCTAGAAGTTTAGGAGTGAGAGGTTGGAGGTCAGAGAAGGAGAGAAATCAACATGGAAGCCGATGAACAAGTGAGTGATCCAGACCCTGCATAATTTTAAACAGCCACAAGTAGTTATGGTTTTCACAAGGTTAGAATAATTAATTGGGTTAAAACATTGTCTTTGTTATTTGGCTCTGAAATTATTGTATTGGCATCTTGTAAACAATGATCTTATTGATATATAAACCTTTAAGAGTCATGTTTCTACCAGGTAACTAGGCACTAGATGACTGATAGTGGGGTGTGTGGGGCATTGCATGTAAGCGAGATGATCTTGCTAGCTGGGAGAAAATAGCAGGATCCTACTGGGGCACTAGAAAAGAACATGGTCTGGAGGGCCAGGAGAGATTTCGGGGTGATCTTTTTTTTTTTTAACTTTTATTGCATTATGATGAGAAAAGTTACATGATTTCAATTTATCTGAATTTGTTAACATTTAAAAACATATTTTAAGTAAATAGAATTACATTCTTGTTTCCCTTTTGTACCCCAACTCCTCCCAGAGACCCCCTTCAATACCTACAATATATTTTTGTCATATTCCTTAAAATTTATAAAATATTATAACAATAAAAATAAGTATTACAAAAGTTGTTTGATATAAAACAACAATCAATTTAACAGTCTTATGTACATGCTCGTCTACAACAATAGTGAAAATACATACGTTTTTCTCAATATAAATTTTAAATAACTCCAAACATATTAACTGTATATTTCAAAATAATACATCACTACTAGTATTTTCTTAAATGAACATAAATATATAAAGTCTTT